>VZTV01110781.1:0-49110 GCA_013400875.1 Anhinga rufa
AAAATATTAATAAAAGTTATCCCACATGGTTCCTTCAAGCTCCTTCAGTACTGCACATTAATATGAAACACAGACCACAAGTTTTGTTTTCTTACTGGGAATGTATTGTGTAGTTTCTCTCCAAGACTCTTGTCCTTCTCCTCAGTAAGGCACCTATATATGACTTTGCCAATGGAGAGCTTAAAACACTTGATTCTCCACCCAAGCATTTAAAACCCAGAGAGTGAACATGACCACATCAGCACCAGCTGTGCCCCACATGAAAGCCCACAATTGTCTGACTCCTTTGCAAACAATATTGTATTCACAGGAATGTTCATGAGAAAGTGAACAGGAAGGTTCACTCAACTCCACCTTTTAAATGAAGACTGACAGCAGATATGAAAATGGCTTTTGTTTTCAATTTCATTCCATATGGTTATGGAGTGGCTGCAGGATCAAGCTATTTGTACCCAAAAGAGAACATTCTTTCTGTGGATATGAAACATCCAAGTATTTGCAAAACTTAAATTTTAAGAGAAGTGAATAATTCTGGTTTTACTACCTTTTCAGCTGCCCTGGAAATGTAGACCATCCTGCACTAATAAGTTCCATTTCAGGAGTCCTTTGTTTTGAAAAGCAGATGCAGAATTTCAACATATAGCCTTTCCAGATAAAAGAAGGAAACATGCTTTTATGTACACAAGTATAACATTCTGTCAATAATTTGCATATGGATACTTTGGGTGCATAATTACATGCCTGTGTCATCACTGGCGTATTTTGATGTTGCATATTAAATACTTAGCTGCCACCCAAGTGCATTATCTTTACACTGTATCATTATTTTCAAGCTCATCCTAATTGGAATCCTATAAATATGATTGTTTACAAATTTATTTTATTAAACAAACTGCTGGACTCTAGAGGAAAATGCAGTCGGCTCTGGGATGAGACACTTGGTTCTGCAGAGATAATGAAAAAAGTCGTATCTAAATTCAATTGGATTAAGATAAAGATATGTCAGTAAATTGAACACAACATCCAAGACTGGATCTTTGACAAGAAAACCTATGCAATTTTATTAAGTTTGCTGTTTAATGGAAAGGAAAATCTATATGCATTTTAGGATAAAGGGGAAAGAGCCCTTTACCTCAGAGTCACCTTCTGCCCAAACTGTGCTCCCAGCCTCCAGATTCTCCCACGACTTCATCTCTTCCCCCTTTCCTGCCCACCTTTCCCTCTTCCCCCACGGTGTCTCCACCTGGGGGCCAGAGGGAGCTTCCAAAAGCTCCTGTCCTCCCTGAAGGCTAGTCTTGAGGTTCTTTGTGGTGGTGGCAGGAGAGGGAGAAATGTGGGTGGTGAAGGGTGGAGAGAAGCTGTCAACCATGACCACGATGCTGAGGGCCTTGGGCATCCAGGGGGGTGCAGGATGAGGAGAAGTGCACCCAGGGCTGCAAGATGCTGTGAAGCTGCTCCCTGTCCTTGGGGACACACAGAGAGGCTGTGTGGGTCTGCTCAGGGTGAGACATGGGGAGGGGAAGGCTGGGAGGTTCCTGGGTTATCCCATGCATTGGTACCTCTCTCCCTGCATGCAGAGGCAAGAAAGGAGTGGGGAGCATGTAAGATGATGACCATCAATGTGATGAAAGGAGGGATGTTGGGAGGCATGCTACCAGGGCAGGACCTGGGATGAGCAGCCAGACCTGAAGTTTATATCAGATGGTGACTTTCATGGCAGAAATGTTGGGTATTAGGAGCTGGCAGCAGCTGCAC
Source organism: Anhinga rufa (assembly GCA_013400875.1). NCBI lineage: Eukaryota > Metazoa > Chordata > Aves > Suliformes > Anhingidae > Anhinga > Anhinga rufa. The sequence continues at coordinate 1,756 of VZTV01110781.1, forward strand.
ATCACACTGATGGAGCCAGTGGTGAGTGGTGCAGAAGGGAAACTGAGGCAGTGCCAGCGGTTGGTGCCAGCTCCAGAAGGACCTTTCTGTTCTCACCCTCAGTCAGTCAGGACTAACTACACCACGTGAAAATGTGGAAGAATGGTATCTGTTCATCTATCACACAGCCGGGATCCATCCCAGCCAGACTTCTGGGTGGCTGCAAGCGGCAGGCCAGCAAGGCGGCAGCCCTGCGGAAGAGGCAGATATCCCTGTCTCTGCAATTTCTGAGCCCAGACCCACACCAGCCTTGTTCCCCTGGCTAAGCATGGACCTCCGAGGAGTTTCGTGCAGCTTTCCCTGGAGAAGGTCCGTCAGCCAGTCCCAGCGCTTTGCTGGAGCAGATAACGGTGTCTGGAAAGACCGTCGTTATCTCTCATGCCGTCTGGAGGCCGGGGCTCCCTTCCTGTCTGGCCTCCAAACCACACTCGGCACTGTCTGCTCACAGCCACCAGCGGGTCGGGAGCTCATCTCCCGCCTCGCAAATCTCTCATTCAAAACTACCGTCACGTTTGCTTTCTTCACTTTTTTCTCTTCTTTTAAAAAGCGAGGTGGCATAAATCCACTCTTGTAATATGCGTCAAGTGAAGACCATCTGCGTTACAACGCGCTCCCTTTACATGAGAGATGGAAATAGCTTTGACATGAGGTAAAACGATACCCATGGGAGAGGGAGATCCGCGTCCCCCTCCCAGCCCCCTGCTCTTCCCACAAAACCATTGGCAGGCTCTGGAGCCAAGGGCTGGCCCATGTGGACCCTGCATACTTGTGCTCTGAGGACAGCGAGAGGACACGTTTATTGGCGAGCAGGCACACATAAGCCGTGTCCAAAAATGGCTGCAGCCACTGTGGTGCATACAGCGCTGAGCAAAGAGTGCAGCAGCCTGGGCCCTGCCTGCCTCTGGCCCTCCATCCTGGGGAAGGTGGTACAGAGCTTTTCTCCTCTCTCTTTGCTGACACCATATAGCCTTTTGAGAAAGTATGCCTTGGAGGTGTCTTGCAACGGCTGTTATTAGCTCCACCTGAGGAAAGTGTTTTCAGCACTCAGTTTCCCACGTACTTGGTTTCCCAGCCTTTCCACGTTGCCTGAGGCAGGCTGCAAGGCTGTCCCAGCTCCAGGCGGGATGCAGGAGGCCAGGCGGCCAGAACTTCTCTTCCCAGGGCTGCAGGAGCACAGATCCCCTGACTCACTGCAGCGGTGTCACCTAAGCTGGTTGCCCCCAGCAAACAGCCTGAGCGCAAAGCCTCAGGGGATTTGTTTTGTATAAATTTAAAGTAGGTGCCTGGCCAGCTCCAATTGCCCAAGCTCCCTATAGAAATACTGCTGAGAAAAAAACACCTTGAGAGGTGTCCAGCAATCCTTATACCCCTTTTGCTGCCTCTCACCCAGGACCTTGACAAGCTCCAGGCCATGATGAAATCCTGTGACTGAAGTCAGTAGGTTAGCCATGGGCTTCAGCGGGACATGGATGCCACTGAAGCATTGGATATGGCTTCTCATGGTGCGCATTGCTCACAGCATACAGGAGATGAGCAGCAAAGAATAGACAGATTTGAGTTGTGCACGCTGCTGAAATACTCACTGCCAAATACAAGTGTCTGCTCAGAGAGTATTGTCGTCTGCACAGTTTGTTAATGCTCACAGCCACTGTCAGCATCCTTTCCTTTCCATTATTACTTGCTATGTTACTTTATTCATGTAACGCTGCTACATACAGAAATCTCCCTAATCTGTTTCAGGTGGGCAACGGGTACTGGCACCCTCTCCCATTGCTCGGTTGTGCTTAGTTCCTGAGGATTACAAATGAGGGCCATCTGTAGTCCCTACTATTTGTGGAGATGAAAAGGAGCTTAACTTAATGTACTTTGGCAGAGTAATAGGGAAACATCAATCACAGGGTGACATGTTAGTTCATATGCACCAATAGGCTCATGTTTGTAGCTGGACACATTAAGTGGATCTGTTTCTTTAAAGACAAGTCCATCACTTAGAGACAGGCATTCGGAGCTCTAGCATACAGGACACTTTTAAGAGATACTTGATAAAGAGCTTGAAAATGTGAGTAGTGACATGAAGCTAAACTCTGGCTCATTTTCTTCAGATTCCCTATTAATATGAGCCTCATAAAGTTGAAATTGGGGTCACTTGGACAGTTATTTTAGCTAAAACAGATGGAGTTGTCGTGGCTGCTCCTAAAGAAGCAACTTTTACCATAAGTTACCACACACTGTCTCTGGGATAAATATATTCTCCTGTACTACATCATTTGGGATTGTGTGGTAATTGCTGGACCAACACTGATTTTTTTAATGGCAACCATGCTAATAATTTCCATTAAAAAACTATTCTGGGATAGTTCATGGTAGTGAAGAAAAAAAAGTATTTTCCTCACAAATGCTAGAATCAAACAGTTTCTCAATTTAGTAAAAGACCATAAAAATTGAGCATCCTCTGAATTACTGTTTTCCCCATGTAACAAAATATTCTGCATGAAGAGGGATTGTTAGACCCCCTGAACTTCCCTTGTAAGTAGAGCACAGCTGTGCGAACAATTCACAATGAATAATTTATTGGATGAAGTTCAGCACTTTTTTGACTTGTGAACTCTTCAGGAGCGGTTCAGGACTTCCTTGTTATTGATTGTTATGCAAAATTTTTCACAAATTTCTTCAGTAATTCCATCTTCAAATGGTTCATGAAAAATTCATTCCCATTATTTAAATTCAAACTTCATTTTGTCTTAGGTCAGCAGCACAACTCAGGTGAGGTGACTTCTGCCCCTTAAATTGACAATACATAAAATTATAGATTAATTCCCATTTTGTGCTATTGGATACACAATTTCTAAAGGAGACTAGTTGACATATGTAGGAACTAATTAGCTAAGAAGCAAAACTGCTACTTGTTATTACTACTTTTAGTCATGCTTATTAGCCTACCGAGCATCCAGGGCTGAGGCCCCCCTCCAGCAGATGCAAAGAGGAAGTGGTGGGAAGTCCATTTCCCAAGGAGCTTATGGCTGCAACCAGGACCACAGGTGAGGAGGTGAGGAGGGAATGATAGCAGGAAACATCATATTAGGCTATTAGGGTTTTGAAAGGTGGTAACATAAGAGGGGGATAAGTTATAAAGAGAGAAAACCAAAGAGAAGAACAGGTGTACCAGAGGCAGAGGCATGGGGTAAGAGGACCAGATGTGGAGTGAAGCTAAGGTAAAGATGTCATGATGAAAAAAAGTGAAGGATAATTTCTCTTCTCACCTAAGCATCAGCCATTTCTTGCCAAAATCAAGCATGCAGTGGGAACTGCCTCTTTAGAAGTTGTTTTCATCTAGGGATCAGGAAAAGGAAAACCAAACAGCTCCCAGTGCTGCCAAGAACAGCCCAAGCAGGTGCTGCAGGAAGTGCCCCACAGCTTTGCTAATGCATCTCAGGCATGATTCAAAAAGCCCTGGCCTTCATTACTCTTGAAGTTCCTCGAGCAAGGCATGCTATTTGTACTGAATAGTGCCAAGTTCTGCAATGAGAAGATGCAGATTGGCCCAGAGAATTCAAGCTCACTTTGGTTTAAAGAAGAAATTAAAGGAGCCACATCTGTGATTGAAACCCAGCCAGCTCTTGATCACCTGGGAGCAGCGCATCCAGGTTGTGAATTAGCTGTGCCCTGATAAAAATATTCCCAGCCATCTTATTTTTTTTCCCTCCTTGATGTTCATTCTTCATCATAACTTCATTTTTCAAAGCTAAAAATACTAAACATGTTCTTACAGTCCTATTTACATATGCTCTGTATTAGTCTATTGAGAATAACATTGAGAGTTGACTGGACATAGAAAAAATGCAGATGACTTCAGTGGACAGTACCAGTGACTTTTTCCTCAGTGCATATGGAAGTAAAGGCTAGGTATAAACTGCAACTGATTTCTATTAGCTGGCTGAAAATCAGTGCGAGCATTTATTAGGCTTCACATGCCCAACTGTCAGCTAAGAAATCACTTTTAATTGAGGCAGGCTTACAACGCTGTGACTTCTGAGCCCACCATAGGAGGACGACGGGATGCACTTACAGTTCATTCCTCTGTGGTTTTCTTCCAGAAGTCCTTTTGAATGGGCACGTAGTACAAGGCAGGCAACCACTAACCTGCATCTGGTAGACCCCAGGGAGGTGGTATTGGTGCTCTTTGAAGCTACCGAAGGCAAATAACCGCAGGGAGGAACCTCACCAGCTGGGCAAGTGACAGTGATAGCAGTCATCACGTTGCTCTCACCAGGATGCTGAATCAGGACAAGGGGCACAGCAGGAATCAAAAAGACATAACCAGGTCATGACTCATGTGGAGTCCTGGTAAAGGCTAAGGGTGGGTGGCATGGGGTGGCCTACTGAGAGCCAGCCTAGCAGTCAGCATCGGAAAGCTAGCCAAAAAAAAAGCAGGCTGTGAAAAGGAATTGGAAAAGGAGAGACAACTTTAACTGAAGGCCTGTTTTCAAGGCAAACCCAAACTGGTTTAGATCAGCTGAATCACAATATTTAACAGAGAACGAATGTGGAACTTAATAAGACACCAGACATGTAGCAAGGATACATTTTCCAGGTGCAGTGATGTGAGGTCAATCGGAAATCTATCAAAAATGTCAAACCTGATAAAAGGAAGAAGCTGCTGTAGGTCTTGGTAACACAGGCAAATGATAAAATTGTAGCAGTAGAACGTGTCTTTTAATGGCCCATCAAAACACCAGCATTCCTGGTTTTTTAAAAGCAAGATTTTATTGTTTCTGGAGAAGATCTGGAAGTCCTCTCTGAGCTGGGCTGAGATTTAACAATGGAGTTAATGCGGCATGTTTGGGCTGTCATGGGGCTAAAATGTCAGAGATGAAGTGGGTCTGCTCCTCTGTTGGGTTCCCTCTGCTGCACTGTGCGTCCTTGGAGCACAGTGCAGCCACTGCGGTAAAAAGCTGCTGCTTGTAAATGGAGAAGGTTATCTGACTGCTGCATGAAACCGTGACCATGCACAATATACTTTCCAACTAGTTTATAAATATATTTTTAAAAGTGCTCCTGTTCTGTCCCATCACTAGTCTTGCAGCGCTGTCCTTCATTAGCATTGCAGGAATTAATAATAAGGTTAATATGATTTGGCCTCCCAAGTAATGCTATGAAACTCACTTTCTGCTGCCCCCTCCCTCCTGCTCATCCTTGTGTGCTCAGCGCTCTCGCCAGGACTGGGAAGGGATGATGCTGTGACCCATGGGCTGCCAGCCGCAGTTCCCACTCGCCTGCTTTCCCTCTCTCTGACTGTGAGAGCAAGAGCTCAGTGTTGGGCTGACACCCTTACCCTTTTCCTTATGCCAGGCCATGTACTGGCCCCAGGAGCTGTGTTATAAGACAAGACTGCCTGCTGCCTTTTTCAGTTCATTAATTTGATCAGTTCTGCAATGAAGAAACCCAGAAAATGGAGTAAGATTTACAGAAGCTGGGATATCTGCTGTATTTTGTTCCAGAACAGGTCTAAGCAACACAACTGCATGACCATACTTATGCTCCTAACACGTCTCAAATATTAGTCTTAATCCCTTCTGCTGAGTTTTGAAGTGATATAATTTACCTGGCATGTGCCACAAGCTAAGGTCAGTTACCTGCAGTTCAGCTGATATATCTGAGTCACGTCCCTCCTGCTGTATCAAATTATAGAGTCTTAATTACAGAGTCTTTCAGCCCAGTGGAACAGATTTGGTGCCTGATCCATCAGCATTTTTTCTAGACAATCTGTCATGAGTAAGATTAGACTTTGAGAAGGAGAGAACAGAAACGAGAAAGGAAGGAGAATGGTAAAAGGTAAAAGATGGCATAAGAAGGAAAGGAGACCTTTCAGGAAACATATATTTAAGTCAAAGGAAAATTTTGGCACAAGGACAAATAGACATTAATGGGTCATGAAAAATGCAGTCTGGAAATAAGAAGAAGGAAAATCAGAACAGCTGGGAGATGAGGTTCTGAGTGGTCTTTTGTAGGAATAACAGGAGCAAATAATCTATCTTTTTTTTTTAAAGAGGGAGTTGTTTTTTTAAGAGGGAGAGGGGTTTAAGAGGGAGTTTATGAAAGGGGTTACTTAGTGCGATTGCCTGATACTGGAAGACTAGACTAATGACCCAGGAGTCCCTTTTCAGGAGTCTGATGCTTTATGAATGGTGCTTAATGGCAAGAAGGAAATAAGAGGAGAAAGTCAGCAGTAGATAGTGGATATTGTTCTATCGAACAAAAAGAAAAAACATTTGGGCCTAATGAGGTCTATCTTGTGTTTAAAACACAGTGACTAAAACTGTTAAGGACTGACTTCTGTTCTCTTTTCAAATGTGTATTTCTTTACCTGTGGAAAGTGTGGCCACCAGAATCTCTTTTCCTTTTGGGCAGTAAATGATGTGTTCCCAGAACAGCCTGTGTTAACAATACGGTTTAGAAACAAGGGAGATCCAGCAGTCATCTTCACTCTGGACAGAAACCTACCAATACTGGGATTTCTTATTGGTAATCCTAGATCAGTACAGTATCACTTGCAGAGATAGTAATCCAAGGAATGCATAAAACATACAAGCCAAATTTGTTTCAAAGTGTCGCAGGATGGGCTTATTGCCGTGATTCTGAGTGTATCTTGTACTTCACAAGAGGCAAAGCCTCCTTTTCTTTGATGTTCTTTTATTTCCCTTTTCCTACTAAGGACAGTGGTGAAAGTCTTTTTTTTTTTTTTTTTTTTGCAGTCACAATTACATGGGTTGGGCATTTTGCTGATTCACAAGACCAGGCGCAATGGCCAGGTGCAAGGCCATCCTGCACGGTCATGCCTTTGTCCCCTTCCCCAGGGCAACTCTTCCACTGCATTGGGGCCATCTCTGTCCCTGGAGGACAGCAGCAATGAAGCTTGCCTCTGATGAAAGGGGTGATTTACAGAGAGATTACAGTGAAATCCACCCACAAAAAAGGCCAAACTAGACCTGAGAGTGGCAGGGTATGGTAAATGCCCCGTGCCAGGCTCCCTGGGCTGCCCTAGGGTACTGCAGGTGAGGCTGGGGCAGAAGAGATCCCGATGTGGGAGGTGCTGCCTCCTTCTTCACTGAAGCCTGTCTGCCCCACACGGCTGGTCTCTAGAGCAGTCGGAGCTTACTGGCTGTGGACAGCAAATGTCCACCAAGAGCAAAAGACAGGCTATGGCACTGTGTGGCAAATAAATGACGTTGACACATATGCAATCACTCTCAAAGGTGTGTGGGAGAGGCTTATGCCATCATGAAGCCATGTCATACACCACATCATACTTGTGTGCTGATGCCAGCAGAGGGGCTAATCTCCCACACATGCCCTCCCCAATTTACTCACACCTGAAGTGAAAGCCTGTCTTGGGGGCAGCCTGCAAAGTCTCATAAGTACATAAACTCTCCAAAGACTTTAACACAAAGCACGTCACATCCCAACAGGTGTTCCCCAGCAAGGTCCGTGGGGAAGCGCTGTAGGCTGGTATGGGTCCTGGTGTTGCTTGCCTGCAGGAGGAATTGAACATGAGTTTAATCCACACAAATCTCAGATTCCATCAGAAATGCTTGTTATTATTTGGTTCCCAGCTTTCAAAATATAAATCCAATTACACAAACTTCTCATCTGTAATGTTGTGCCTCTCCATTCTTGCCCTCGTTTTCTTAGTATGTGTCCCCTCTCTTGACAGCAAAAGGTATGCTTAAAAATCTGAAGGAATAACAGTCTCTAGGTGGGAGGCTGCTGAAATTACCTGATATTTATTTCTCATTGTTTTTCCTTAAGGGAAAAAAGACAACAGCTTCCCCAGATACTGAGAAAAATCAGACTTGTCAGTTTGACTTCACTGAAGGGGAAAGACTCCGAAACTCCTTTAAGGAATCAAATAGGGAACACTTGGAAAAGCAGAGCTTGATTAAAGACAGCTAACATCAATTCAGGGAAAGGAGATCATGCCTAACTAATTTGTTGGAATTCTTTGAGGAAATTACTGCCCTGGTAAGGAAGGGGAAAGGATATTATAGACTCCGTTTTTCAGAAAGCATTTGACAACATTCTCCACTGTTGGTTAAAATGTCTAAGGTCTGAAGTCATGGAATAGAAGGACAATGAGCATATTGGACTGAAAACTGGCAAAAGAGGAGGAAAGAAAGCGTAACTATGAATGGGAGCCTTTCATTTTAAAGAGGGGGATGTAAGAAGGATCAGGGAAGAAACCACATTTCAAGTTTGAACACAAGATTTCCCAAGGTTACTGAAGACACTCCTGAACCTTGGGAAATACAATTAATAATGAGGAGCCATGCAGACAGATGGAGAAAGGAATGGTTTGTGTTACCACGGTATCTTGGAGAGTAGATAGAAAGGGGAAGACTTCTTGACTGCTCTGCTAAAACATATCTGTCACAGTTTGAGTGATAGTATGTGTTAAATTCCACAGACACAGGAAAAGACACAGAATTTCACACTGCAGAAACTAAAGGTGGCCCACCTTTCCCTTCTTCATGTTAATGATTACTCCCATGCACTTAAGCCTTCTTTTTTAAAGAATGTTCTTATCACATGCAATTGCACACAAATGTTATTACTTAGAGTCTTCTCGTAAGGCAACGATTTCACTTCAGGTTAGTATTATCTCATTAAATAGCATCGGAAAAATAGTTCTGCTTTGAGTCTTTGCTTTGGGAAAAAAAAATAAAACCTGCTGCTGCTCCACACTAAGGGCTTGTCTATAATCATGTACACTTAAGCATGTGATGAAACACATTTTAACCAGTAGACGTAATAACCCTGTCCCACACAGTGTAAGCTAAATCATAAAAAGCTGCTGTCATTCCTGAATTAGAATACATGTCTATACTGACCTTGAGGTACTGGACCAGGGAGCAGGCTTCAGCCTGGTGTGTTGGTGTAGCTGCCTCTGAGCCATCAGCATCCACCAGCTGCAGGCATCCACGCTGGTCAGGCTCAGGCTGCCAACACACCCCATTTGCCCTTGTAGCCAGAAATGTCTCAGGGAGAGTCCTGCAGCCTTGACCCTGCTGCAAGAGACTACCAGAAAGGGATAGCCCTGCTCGGTGCACAGCTAGCAGCCCTGCCCTTGGCTCTGTGCAGTGACTACAGGCACTAAGGCTTGCAGAGCAGCCTCCTTCACCGGGAGTTTACTCTAAAGTGGGCGCACAGTCTCTGCTACAGGTATAGTCTTCTCCAGGAGAGAGACCAGGGGATCACCTCATCACCAGGGGATGCCTGCCAGGTTCCTTAAACTCTTTATTCCTACCTTTCCAGGGTGGCTCACCCTATCTGATGCTCTGTCCGAAGAAAATGCAAGCTGATACTTGTGTTTAGCTGTTAGGTATGGTCCCTTGAACATGTTTTCCGTAGACCATTTGAAAGCCATTCTTTCCGTAACACCACCTTTGCTGTTAGAACATTATGGGCAGAAGCATTTCACTCTCCTGATTACACCATGCTTGGAAAGGAAGCAATAACTTAAGTGGTGTGATTACAAGACTGCTTCTGATGGGCTTTAATGTACATGGGAGGAGGTACCTTCTTCTATCAGTGAGAGCATTAAGCTAGGAAGCTTTGTCATGCACAGAGAATTTACTTCAGTAATGGAACCTTATAAGCCTCCATTTTTCTACACAAGTTGATTTAGCATGTGCCCTTGGAACCAGTGTGTCTTTCTCTGTTTCCTCTCTTTCCACCTTGAAGTACAAAAGGCAGTAGTGAATTTTGCTTTGTTTTGTTTGATTTTTACATACCTAACTGACCAGAAAGAAACAGGATATGTACCAGTGGCATTAAACCAGGAAAATGCATAATTTCATCAGCATGTCTTACTGCCTGTCTTCTTGGGTAGGTCTTCTTCCTCTTGTCTGCTGCCTTTTGTTGACTGTCTCTGCCTGGGGATACTTATATACCTCTAGAATGGAATTTGCCACCAAAAGAACTATTTCCTTGCTCTTCCCCTCCCTCTCTGGCTCCATTTCTCACTTGTTTGAAGCACTGAACACCCTTGACTCCCAGTTCTCACTGGGTGACTTCTAGTACATTTGTATTTTTTGCATTTACTCATTTTCAGAATTATTCCTTCCCTTCTTCCCTCTGATTTGAAGCATCATTAACTTCCACAAGCTTCAAGCTGGCCCTTCTGTCCTGCACACCAAAACAGTTTTCTTTGTCACTCAGAGCAGAAATAGCAGAAGTCAGAAGCATGACCCTTTTGGATACCATAATACAGCTTTTTTTGCAATATGGTGGATCTCTCAATGTTAGTTCCATTATAAGCCAAAACAGTATGTAATGTAGGAAATAAATTGCTACATACAATGCAGTAATATCTGCAAGTAGAAATAGAAGATACATATTTTATTTTAACTCAGCACCTTTTGTGCTAGGACAAAGGCTGGGCTATAGAAATTCTGAACATTAAGCCTGTAACCTTTGGATCACCATCTTGTCTCAGCCTTTCCTCTCTATATTAATTTTCTTCTGATGCTTTTTTGGCAGCCTTTGCAGTATTTTCCCCTAAAATGATACTGCAACTCCAAGCTTCTTATGGGGAGGGGGGAAACCTTTTCAAACACAATTCTAATCTACTCTAAGCAGATCTCCCTAAACTATTCCTTATTAATTTCTGCTTTGTCAGAAGGTCTCTTCTCCATGCCCTTGGGCTGATGATTAATAGACATGATAACAAATTTATAATCCCACTCTCATTATTTTTTCTTTTCAGGCAAGGGAAGGGGAGAGGGTTGCGTATTTTTGAATGTTAACTGTTGTCCCTCCTCATATCAGGTTAATTGGGCTGTGGTAATGTCTGACTGGATATCCTGCCCAGAGGTGATTTAAAAATGGCAAATATCATGATTTTTTTTACTTAATGCTGGAACGTCAGCCTTATATAAATTATGGCAGTTGCTCTTGTCTCAGTGACATAGGTATTTCTTTAACATTTATTCTTGGATGAATACCTACACAGCTATCAAGAACAAGGACTGTGTGATTTCACAACAACAAAGAAAATAATCTTCTGCCAGCCTTATCGCTCTGGCCCTGTAAAAGCCCATTGGTAGCTGGCCAGGTTTAAAGATGTCACCATCATGCTTGCTACTTCCACTTAGCTCTGCAGAGCTCTGCCTGGCATCTTTTCAAAACAAATCTTGGAAAGCGCACAGAGAAATGCTTTCTTTCTGGAGCCCTCTAGGTCCTCCTAACTACACTGTGGCTGCCAATTGCAGCTAACAAGGCTCCTGCTCTTTTTTTTTCCCCTTTTCTCCCCCTCATTTTAAGTTGTCCTAGCCCAGAAGGGCCTGCCTCTGCCCATCCCAGCCCTGGCTGCAGCATGCAACACAGGGAAGAGGCGGTTTCGGGACAGAGGCTGGCGCAGGGTGGCAGCAAACACGGTTCCCACAACTCCGGGCACTCTGTGAGGGTTAGTGCCTAAGGTGTTGACACCTGTAAAACTCAAAGTCCTTGAGCTGAGCAAACTGATAAGCAGCAAACGTAGCAAGACAAAATAAGAAAGAAGGTGTAGTGATTAAAGAAGTGGAAAGGCTGCTTTTGTAATGAGTGTGTCATGAGGAAGGAAAGAAGTTTCGGTATGGTTATTTCTTGCCTCTCTGGAGGGAAGATAGCAAAAGGATGGACTCTTCTTTCAGGGCAGTGGCCTTGGAAAGGGTCCTGTTTGGTGAGGACATATGGGCAGCAGGTACGAGCAGGTACCTTCACGGATGTTTAGGGATGGCTGTTGGTTGAGATCAGCAACACTTCAGCCCTGTTGACGTGCACATAGAGCAGGATCTGGAGCTCACTGGGTCTGGCAGCAGGTGGACAGCTGACATTTAAAGACTAATTGAGGTGGGACTCTGAGCCACAGACAGTTTCTCCTGTCAGAGGCCATTGGCAGCTGATGACTTGGCAGCTTTTAATTTCATAGCACTGAGAAGCATTTTGTACATTACTCAGTTAAATATCTTCCGTGATGAGGTTTATCTGTTTGTTTGTTGCTGTCAGGTTACCTCTTCTTTGGCAAAGGAGGACCATACTTCTTGTTTCAGGTTTGGATATTTTCTCTATTTTGCTTTAGAAAAAGTCAACCAGGAGAAAGATGTTGCAGTGACTTAAAGGAGATCACGCACATAGATTTTTGCTGGGAATGGAGAAGGAGACTGCATTGTGCTGGGTCAAGCAGGACAGTCCTTGGCACTGCCAGAGCACCTCATGGTATCTCAGCTCTTGTGGATGTGGCCCATTCACTATTTAGCTTGTCTTCAATAAACTTCCATTAATACTGTCCAAATAAATTCAGGGAGTTTTGGATGCAACATAATATTAGATAGATAGAGCATTCCCTTTTTCATCAGGGAATCTGAGAGCTCTTTGTTACGATTTCAGAGAATTAAAGCTTCACAGTATTTCCGAATTATACCTGGAGGAATTATTTCCCATAAGCTGAGGGAGCAGAAAGATGGATGTCCCTTCGTCATGCTAGAGTTGGGATAATGGATCCAGTGACTCGGTGGCTGGGGCTGCCACAAGAGTCTCCTTGTTCTCCTGTCCACTGGCTCTCGGGTGGCAACTGGCCCTCCGTAGCAGCCACCCTCTGATGCACCCTGAGAGATGCAGAGAGTACTCGAGAGCACCAGCTGAAGCCTGGAAAAGGGATCTGGAGAGAAATAGGAGAGACTAACAAAATGGTAGGAGCCGCTGTGTTTTGTGAGTTGTTTTAAATAAAGAATCCATTTTAATCCTGCTGGCCTCTTGCCTGCTTGCTTCATTCAAAATAAAACACACTCTCCAGAAAATGGTTTTACATAGCCCAGCCAAGTTTCTGGTAGAGCACAGACCCCAGACATCCATAATTCATGAGCAAGGAAGGGTGTGGATATTTTGTGGGAACCGGACCCTCCGTGAACAAGATCATTTTCATTTGCTGATTATATTGTATAAACAATATGCTTTTAGGATTCAGAGTAACAGAACTCTGCATCTAGCAAAGTCAAACTGTTGATTTGTATGTTGGAAGGAAATTGAATTAACCTGAAGCCTTTGAGTTAACAATAAATATTAAAAGGAGGAGTATGTTGTCCTTCAAAGTTTACAAAGTTTGAATTTCTGCTGTGTCTTTTATTGTTGAACAACCCACATGCTATTCAGCTTGCAAAATACTTGCACTTGCAAAATACTTGCATTTTCATTATTGTGGCTTAGATTTGCAATGTTGTGGCAAGGTTTGAGTGTTAGAAGCCATTCAGAATGTTTACAATTGAGAAATGACAGTAAGTAAATTGAAATGTCTCACCAATTTACGCTTGACAGAATGGTATAGTGAAAAGGACATGGTGGACAGCCATTGTCTTTCCTCATGCTCGTGCTTTTTGATCCCAGATGCTGAAACCTTATCCCTAAGATTTATAAATGATATTTAAAATCCCTATAATCCATAGAATGAATATGATAGATATTTTATTGTACATAGCTGGTTCTCAACACTCTAACTGATTGCCAAGTATAGTTATCAAGTGTGCTGCATTTACACCCTCAAAGCTCTAGGTGTTGGATCCACAAAAGCACTTGAATATGAAATTTTTACCCTACCTCTGCTAGGCATTTAAATCTCAAACCGTCATTCCCAAAGCTTATTTCTCAGCTTTCACCTAAATCTAAAGATGGCAGGGTCTGTGACCACTGGAACTCATGCCATTCTCAGTAGATGCCTCTGACACATGTAACCGAAGGAGGGGATGTCTCCCCGTAACCTTTTTCCCAAGACGTGGGAGGCTGTGTTGTGGACACAACGACCCGTCCTTGCAGAGCTCACCCCACAGATCCAGCCCCAGGCTACACAACCTGGAGGCTCAATCACCTCGGCAATACCAGTACCATGCACATGACTTGGTGAACTCAGGTGACTAACTCCATGAATCAAAAGCAGACATAGCTGTGAGGCAGCAATCACCTATGACATTTCAGAGGCAGAATATTTGCACGTGTTTTCTTAACATCCATATCATGACTGATACGAAATAAATATAGGATCAGCTTCATTTTATACGTCAGGCTATCATCTGTGCTTCTCCAAATAGAGCCAGGCTTTTCTACAGAAGCAATTGCATTAGGCATTTGGGAAGACCCTCAGATCACTCTAGCTGTGTACCATGTACATGGATTTACACTGAGAAATGCTGATGCCTCATCTGAAAATGCCTTATTGAATGTGAATGCAAATCCCACTGGCTGGCTCACATCCACAGGCAGTATTTGGCTATAAACAAATCATCTACTTCTTGTACAAAAAACTCTGACAGACTGTCAGGATTGCCTACGTAAAAACTGTCAGAGCAGCGCTTAAACCCTGGCGTGTGGTTTCATGGTCATTTTGCACCAGCTTAAGCTGCTAGGCTGCCCAGCCAGCGATGGCAGGTGCTGGCAGAGGGATGGTCCTGGGAGTGGGGACCCAGGGTGCAATTCTCCCTCTGACAGCAGTGTGGCCTCACGCTGATTTAAGAAGACTGTGAGCTTCCATCCTTAGGACTCTAACACTTTACTTTCCAGAAACTGTATGCAGACAGAGAAATTGGCCATCCCACAGTATGGAAATGTATGAAACGGAGCAACAGAATTGTTTCATTCCTGGGCCTCAATAGAGACTAACCATGGCCAAAGCCAAAAATGTTTTGGGTGCCATCAGGTTTATTGTGAATAACAACGGTGCGTAGATTACTGGGATGGAAAGACACCATGACAGGCTGTAAATTTTGTTGGAGCCCTACGTGTTTAGTTTCCCTGGTAGCCATCCATCCTTGGGGACACTGGGAAGATTTCAGCAACACTCACTGAGTGCTATCCTAAGAATCCTAAGGACAGCGGGAGGAGATGACATCTCCTGAGCTATGAGAGATGCCACCTCCTGAGCCACAGAGGAGGCTAGCATCAAAGTGGGATCTCATTCTCCAGTCGCTCCCTTGGTCAGTGCAGGGCCTGTGGCGAGGTGCACTCGTGGCCACAGAGACCCTGCTTCCTACAGCAAGAGATTTATTCTTTTCCTGTGGTGTTGGAGGCTTCCTTTCCTCTTTGGTGGTAGGACATAGGGTGAGCAGTAAAAGCTACCTGAACAAAGAGAACTAGAATGCTCAGAAAAAGACATTTGCAATGGGACCCTCCCAGGGCCAGCATTTTTAGAGATAGATACACGGAAAAAGAATTAAACAAGGACAAACACAGCCATGTATGAAAGGCAGACTATTTATACGACAGGCATTAGGAGCTCTGTGGCTGGGACTTAAGGAGATTACAACCACATGAGAAGGCTAACCTACTCCTGTAAGAGCCAACAGCCATTTATTCAAACGGAATAAGAAAATTACCTTCAGTTCTCTCCAGTCTGAAGCCATTGTATTCACCAGCAAACTCATGAGTGAGGGAGATAAATTGAAACAGAAAAGAGAGCAAGGGAAAAAAAACCCTATACCTTACACAGACATGCACGTCGAGCAGGGGTAGAAGTGGTGATTTAAATCATGCTTGATGCCTGCGGTGCCTTATTACGCACTGGCTAATGGGGAAACGAGGAGAGAGAGAAATAAGGTGCCCGATTCATTGGCCCAGCTGCAGGGAAAGGACTCCCCCCACCTGAGGGAACAGGAAATTCATTTTTAAGACTGCATTGGGGATCATTCAGCTGGTTTTAACCCCACTCCTTTGGGTATTTAAACTGCTTCTAGACTGGACATTAAACCTTATATGGAAAAGACAAACCTCAAGTTTTCAGGCAGTAGACAAGAAGCGTCTGAATTTTCACAAGATAGGGATATAGGTTGTACCTGGAAATATGTGTATGCTGGCACCAACACTAAATACGCCTGCACAAATGGGGGAATTGTATGGAGTGACCTATTTTGCATTCAGAAGTGTGAAATTTCCAGCTTGCCTCAATGAGAGTATGCTCTATAAGTGTATTGCAGAGATTTGGGACCAAGAACTGTGCACAGCACGGTGTACGGGGTCATAAGTAGAAAGTTGGCTCTCAACCCTTGTGGCTTGGCCTGACCTAGAGCTGACTTGGCCCTCATGAAACTCAGGATGTTGTGAGCATCCTGGCCCCGTGGTCCCCCCACTGGCACTTGATAATTTGTGCTCTGTGCAGGGGGGGTGTCGAAGCGCTGGGTGGAGGATTGGCCAAAAGTACATACAGGAGGGAGTCAGGATGCCTGGATCTGACCGCTTGCTTCAAATTTGCTTCAGTCTCAGATTCTCCAGCTCTCACTTTTATAGCTCAAATCCCCAAAGTCCCTGCTCCATATTTACTCCTTCCTTGGCAAAACCATGATCAAATTAGTGGAAGTTTTGACTGAGGAGAAGCAAATTTATACATTGGGCCTTGGCCACCTGAGGATATATATGTGCTGGACTGAGGTAGGGGAGGAGATGGGAGGGGGAAAAGGGGACAAAAGGATCATTCATGGTTACTCCCAGCCCTGATCCTACACTCACGGTGGTACAAAGACCAGTGCAGCCAGCAGCCTCCATGTGACTGTGAGCACAGTCCCGCAGACTGCCCTGAGGCCAGCAGCCTAGGTGGTTTGGCCAAGAGGATGGACACACAGTCAGTGCCAAAGTCTACCCATCCAGACCCAATCCCCTCCATCACCACACAAAGGGGGTGGCTCTGGAGGCAGCCACCTTCCCAAAGCTGCTTCCTGACCTTCCCCTGCCTCACAGCACCACATACATGTCCCAGCCTTCAAACAGCCAGGCTGGCACAGGGTGGCCCATGTCACCCCACAGCTGCTGGGGACAGATGGTCCAGCCACATGGGGCAGCCCTGAGCTCCATAGGTTGGATGGCCTTGGCTGTGCCCACCAGCCATCTCTCATGCCCAAATTGGCTCTGGCAGCACCAGCATCCGGGGGTAATCGCAGCTTAAAAACCCCACAGCAGGCCCTGTGGCACAGTGGGCATGTCCTCTGTCACCTGAAATTGGAAGAAGAAGCAAAGAAACTCTCCTTTGTCTGACTTTAAGTACAAGCCACATTTCCTCAGGTTGAGCATGGTCAGTGAAGCAAAGAGGAGCCATTTAAAAGCTGAAATGCTGCATGCATCTGTGTTTTTTCAGCCTGAGAGCCAAGGTTTCTAAGAAGTGTGTAAAAAGTGATGAAGCAAAGCAAGTTTATACGCACTGCACAGCCATCTACGCATGTGACATTTCTAAAGGGGTTCACACATCCGCTGGAAAATGTTTGGGGATCTGCAGATCGCAATGAGCTAAATGAACTCTCAGCCTTCGTTAGCATGAGACTGGGCTGCTCAGGGCCGGGTATAAGAAGTGCTTTGTGCATTGAGGCGTGCTTGGGCCAGTCGACAGATCCCAACATTTGCAGTATCGTGGCAACCAGTGTATCACTTGCATCAACCTGTACGGCACTCTGCTGGGTCCCAATACACAAACCTCACACAAATATTTCAACATGTTTGGAGCCAAACTCTAGTCAATATATGAAGTCATTTCACCACAGCTTTTAGCCAATAGGAAAAAATTCCCTACTAACTTAGTTTTGGAGGTTAAAAATAGCATTTGTGTGTGTGTGTGTGAGGTTAGTAAAAACAGAAATGAGAAAGACAGAAGTGAGGGTATATGCTGTTAGCATTTCTGAGCCACCTGGAGCTGGTCCCCAGCTGGGTGGGGGGGCCACCTTTCCTTTTCTTTGGACAAGCACCCTTTGTTTGGTGGGACCAGATCAGGGATGGAGAGCAGAGGGCTTGTCCTGCCAACCCCCCAGCTGCACCTCTCTTCTATCCATGGGTATGATGCACAAGCTCATGTCCCACTTTGTAGGGATGGTCCACAATGGAGATGCACCCCTAGAATCCTTAAAGAGAAGCCAAAACAAGAAAAAGACCACCAGGATGGTGGGGGTGGTGGCACAGTGTCAGTGGGGTGTCCCCATGCACAGGCATGCAGTACCTTGTGCTTCCTGGGGCAGGAGAAGCAGATGCCTCTGCCTTGCCCCTGCCCACTGCACCCGGGAGCAGCTGGGATGGGCCTACAACTCCACCAGCAGCAAACATCTTCATGTGGGAATAGCACGGAGGCCTCTAGGCAATAAATCTCCTGAAGGAAGATTACACTTTTTGGCAGTGCACTTTTTGATATTGCACCTCCCTTGGGGCACTCTGCTTTCACTTACTGTGTGCAGCGTGTGATGTGGATTTTCATATAACATTGGTGCGCTCAGTCTTGGAGTTCTGCAGCGCCAGATGCTGTCCGTGGGTCCTCACATCTGGTGGAGGTATAGCAGTGAGGTCTGTGGGGGCTACTCTCCTGCAGATGCGCTCAAGCACTCGCAGGGTGCGAAACCGCTCCTAAGGACCAGATTGTCCTCTTGATCCCATCTGTAATCCCCCAGTACAGCAACTGCTCTGTTCACTCATGTCTAAAATAATACTGGGGTAATATTGCTGTGCTTATTCCTGCCTTTAATGTGATGGCAGTCTGCGTGTGTGATTGCATCCCAAAGCGTTTCTCTGATCTCAGGGGTCTGCAAATGTTTAAGTTAACAATGAAAATAAAATATTTTCCTTATCAAAAGCTTGCCTTTCTCATGAACTGTGCTGGTGTGTCAGAAGGAGACACGGAAATCCGTGCTTTCTCTGTTTTCTGTCTGGTCTTCACCCCACTCCTTCTGCCAGGCCCCCTTTCCCCTTCTCTCCCCCTCCTCGGCTGCCTGTCCTCGCTTCAGCCTCTCGCCCCTACCCTGGCCTCATGCTTCCTTCTCAGGGAAGGAGGGAGACATGAGGAAAAAGACGTCCTGGCTCCTGCACCGAGCTGTTCCTCGGTCAGCCTCCACCATACCACAACTGTGCTGGTCCTTCCACCCACACACCACAGGTTTTCTCCAAACCTGTGGGCAGTAGGACTGCCAAACTTTGGCTACAGGTTAGGGGGCAGAGGGAAGAAGCAGCATCCCAATGCTGTCCTCCCCTCTCACAACCCAGGACAGTGGTGCTGACTTTGTGGCAAGTATCTTTACTCCTGGGAAGGTAAGGGAAAGCTAATGCTAAACTGTGGCTTTTCATCTGTCTTTCAAAGTCCACATTCTGAATGCTAAACCATTATGCTCCACAGAAAAATGAGAAGAAAGGACCTGTGCCCCTGCCCAGAAGACCTATGAGATGTGCTTAGATTTCTGGGCTCCAGCTCATGTGAGCAGTAAGTTATCAGTGTGTAACCACAGTGTATTTCAGAAGAGGCAGAACTATGCTGCTGTACAAATGGTAAGTGCATTCATTCATCCCATCACATAATAGGCAGAACTAACAGATTGCTGTCAGCTTTCATCAACTCATCAACAGTGGATAAAGGTGGTGTTGAGATGCAGGTCTATAATCTTTGACAGGACTACACTAGCAAGAGAGCAAATTACTTATACTGAGTGTGATTCATGAAAAGAGGCCTCTGCATGAAGGGTGGAATGATTTGCATCTCCCCTAAAAGGTGTGTGAATTTTAATTTTGCAGATTAAATGCAGGGGAAAGTCATGGGGTTCTTTCTAGGCTAAAGTCAGGATCACATGGGTACAATTCACTGCATGGCATAGGGTGATTTTCCATGGGAGCTGATGTAACACGGTTTTTCACTTCAGGTCCTGCAAGAAGAGCTTTCACTGATCTCACTACCCTGTTGGCCCATTGCTCCTAGGCTAAGGAAATCAGGAAGTAAAGTGATTGTTGCAAGGGCTGTCCTGTGCACTTCATCTTTGAAACCAGGCTTCCTCTTCTTCACATTGGAAATGAGAAGAATGCTGTCTTTGATCATGTTCTGTCCTAACTGTGCTGTGGTTTGAGTTCTGCTTCTCTGTCCTGGCCCAGCACAAATGGGGAAGCTGCTTGTAAACAATAAAGTGGAGAGGAAGTAAAAATGGCCATGACCTGCCTATGCCTGACTTTATTCAATGAAAAAATCCCCAAGCTTGCCAAAACTTTCTCATCTACCATAGCAGCAACAATCCTGGCCCTCCAGGGCTCTTCACCATCCCACATGTGCACCCACCTTCTTCTCCACTTGCCACAGTAGAACAGGACCTGCCCTGGTCAGACCTGCTCCTCGGGATGTCAAAATATAATTGTATTTGCACCCCTGAGAAGTTTCTTCCTGCGGTCTGTCAAGTGTGGGATCCTTGGGAAAGAAAGATCAATTTAAAATTTTAAATTATATACTACCTAAAACCTTTCCTAGGTCTTTTGTCTCAATAATATTTGAATAGAAAAATTTTACCAGCTACATCTCTCTAGCTCCACTCACACAAACAGGCACTGCACCAAAAAGACAAAAATAGACATTAAATTCCCCAACTGTTACCATAATTTTCCTTGTATCCAAAAGGTATAGCAAACAGGTGAGATTTGTATGTACTTTAAAGATCAGGAGGTGGGCAAACATTTGGAAAGTGTCTACGTGAGGTAAAAGTTGAACTTCAGTTTCCCAAAGTGACTTAGGAATTGAGTTCCTTTGATTTCCAGTGAAACTACTCAGAGATTTGAACATCCTTGAGACTAACACTTAGGGTTTGGCTGTTCCTATGCATACCTCATATACGTCGCACCTCAATGACAACACGTTGAGCCAGACCCTCTCCACAGGAACCAGAGCAGTGCTTGTGTGTTTCATCTGCTGGCTCTGCTGGGCAGGTTGCAACCTTCCACAGAGCAGCCGTAAGATATAGCTCAGGAGAGAAGACTCTGGAGAGCTTCTCATTCTCCTTTCTCAGCTCTTTTGTGATTCTGGGGAACCTTCAGAATAGGGCAAAGCTCCTCTTTCAACTAGATAATAGTATGTTGGCATGGAACACCTCTGCGCAGACAAACTGAGGGGCTGGGGTTTGACTCTCTCCCTCTAGCTCTTGGCCATGCACTAACATACTAGCCTTCTTCTACCTTTCTCCCCAGTGGATATTTTATATGAGATTTACTATCTCTTTTTAATTATGCATTGAGGCTCCCTTCTCCTCAGGAATTTCTGAGGAAATTTGAGGTAATATTGGTGAATTCCCTTAATGCATTCCTCTCTTCCACATGGAAATTCTTGGCGTCTCAGGCAGGTCAAGGTTTCTGAGGTTTGCTTGCTTCTAATGATCTATTTCTGGCTTTGTCAGAGAGCCCAAAGCTTTCTTCCCTCCCCTGCAATGGCTATAGGTAGCTAATCTTTGGGGAAATACCTATCATACTTTTTTGGTTCCTTGTGCTGTTAAGTTGGTCTAGTCTCTCTGGAGGTCAATACCAAAACCTTAGTCTTACTGTTGAGTCCATCTAGATTGCAAGCACAGTGCTGCTACTCCTTTGCTGTCCCAGTGTCTTTCAAATCTTCCCCAAATACCTCCTTTCTGCTGTAGGTTGCAGCAGTAGAGGAAATCTCTAACTGCTTCTGCTCATCCAAAGCTTTTGGAAGTCCACGAAAAGGCTGCTGTTGATTCTTTATGGGGCTGAAGCTTGGCCTTGAATGCCTGCATATGCATGTCTCCTGTTTACTGCAGGGAAAACCAGCTGACAGGAAAAAATATTAAGGGTACGGAAACAACTCTTCAGTATCACAGAACAGTGAAGCTTTGACATAGAGCCTTTTCCTCAGGAAGGCAAAATACTTTACAGGGTGGCAGCAAAATGCGCATGGGTTCATTGCTGTGTCCTTTTTGGAAAGCACAGTCATGGCTACAGCCCATTTGCAAACAGAACTCTTACAGGCAGGCAGGAAAAACAGAGTCAGAGCCTCATTTGGTGGAAACGGGCATTGCTCCACTGATGCCACCAAAGTCTTTTGGTTTATACCACATGAGAAAGACCAGGTAGGTCCTGGAGAAACTGCATACATGCTTTCTAAAGGTCAAGGACCATGTCTTCTTGGGGTTTGGTTCATATCTGGAATTTCCCTAAATTCCACTCACATGAAACAAATAACTCAGAGCTCATTATTTCTTTAATCAGACACTGAAGTCCCTGTTTATTTAAAGCTCTGCAGAGATAATCGAAACTAATCATCACATGTAATACAAATAAAGGCATTCCTCTCTTAATAGTAGAAGCAGATCTAAGCCAGTTGTTCTCCAACTGAACTCAGCTGGACTAAGATGAGTTTTCCATACTTGTAGCGATTGTTATTCTGTCACTAAAGGGATAATGGGAGGAGATATACTCCATTTTACAAGGCAATAATTGGGTTTGCAAGGGAATAAACCATGAGGAAGAGGTCTGAGTCATTTTTCTCAGCAAGGGGAGTGGATATTCCTGATGAAGATGAGGCATTCTTTCTGTTCTACAAAAAGGGAAACAAACCCATTTATATTATCAATAAAAACTATAGTCAGACCTTCCAGTCATACTCAACCCTCAGATGCATCTCTCTTGGCTTAACCTGTACATATTTCCTTTCTTTAACAAAAATGATGAATCTCTCCAGCAGCAATCCCAGTTCCATCCCCTCCACATGGCTGATTTAGCCAAATATTGCATGGACTAAACATGATCTTTCCTTTCTTTTCCCTTTGTGCTCGTAGCTGTCTAAAGCCAAGCTGAGCTGTCAGCTTCAGCGCTGAGTGACCAGAGCACCCATGATAGCCAGGAGACCACTGAGTTATTCAGGACTCCAGCTGACACTCAAAACAGGTGAAAAGCATTACAGCTCTTGGGGGAGGCAAGGAGGAGGTTAGATCAAATGGAGCCAAGATTTGTGTAAAGAAACATGGGAAAAATCTGCCCGATTTTTTGCTTCAGAAGTACACAGAGGAAAAACTCTGTTTACTGAAGTAAATGTAGAGAGAGAAATTCAAACACCCGTAGGGAATGCTGTCCTCTTCACAAATACTGTCATTGCTCATGATGCTGCAGTATCATCATGGCAGTAGTAGCATTTCAGGTGTAGCACTAGAAAAATGGTATATGTATTTCTTAATAAGTGGAAAGATTTCCTGGCTCAGATCTGGATCAAAGCCGGAAGGGACTTCAGTGTATAATATTAGTCTTTGTGCTGATAACCTGGGGAGCCTGACTCCCCGGTGCTTTGTGTATGAATCATGAGCAGGGCATGGAGAATATTGCTATTGTCACTTGATGGAGCTAAAAGTACCTTCACTGCCTTAAAAGAGATAAAAGACTTAAAATATCTCAAGAGATTCAATACCTCAGAAGTAAAGACAGAGATATAGAGAATACAGAAAACTGCAAAATAAAAAACTGATGCAAACCTTTATGAGGAAAGACAAACCTTCCGTTGAAGAATTTATTTCAGTAGAATCAAATAATCATACCATTACCTGCAACATCTGAAAATGGCTGCAGGTACAGGAGATATGCTGCCAGTGAGGTTCAGGTAATACATGGGCAATGGAGATGCTGGAGAAATCATTTTCTGTCTCTGCTGGATCTGTGGAAGATGATCTATATCACACTTCAGTACATATATTATCACAGCTCTCTTCTTTTATGTAAATTGTAGTTTTCACACACAGAGTTACATATTTGTCAAAGAGCCCTGAAGGAAATAGACTGTAAATCAGCACCTTAATTAGCTCAAGGTCTGCAATTGAAAGGGGGGAAAGGTATGCACATGACATTGGTACCTCTTTTACCAGCTTCATGGAGATCCCCTCCAAAGCCAACAACTGGAAGGAGGAGACACCAAGGGGGCACTTTATTTATTTATCATGCCTGATAACTATCAAATGGTAGGGAGGCTTTTCTCCATCTGCAGCACAAGATTGCTCTGGGAAGGTGATTTCTTTAGCTTAGGTGGGCACCATGTGAATCAAATTGTCCTCCTGGTTAGTTACTGGAAAGCAGTTTCTCCTGCTTACTGGAAACCAGTTGCAGTGAAATGCAAGAAATATTATTTGTAAAGATATGATATATGACTGAGAGCATGTCTTTATGCTTGTGACATAAGCTGAGCGTTAACTTCATGTCAGCATAGCCTTGGTCATTCCTGCTTTGTTTTTCCCTTTCTAGTACATACACATACAGGAAAGGGAAGATAAATTGGAGGTAAGATGAAAGGCAGACGAAACAGTTATTATAGATGCATTCTATATCTGAGAAAACTCAGCTACAGAAATGACCATAATGCCAGTAAACATGATTTTACTGCTATAAAAAGCTGTAAAAGGTGCTTTTTTCCAAAAGAATCTGCATGCATCTTCCAAAATTACAAAGCAGCACCCCTAAATTTCAGAGGTGGCAATGTAATGTATTTATTTATTCTTTAAATCTTTAAAATATAAAAGTAACAAAAGACACCTACCCAAACACTCTAGGCCTAGTATTCAGCTGAACAAATGTTGACTTTTATACGTTAACCATCCACAACTGAGCTTGTCAACTGGATTCCTTTTACGGTCAACAAAGTGAAAGAGACAATTCCACAGTATAATTTATCTCATCCTAAAGCACATATGTTACATAGGTCAAATAACTCATACCCTACTGACTTCTTTCTACTGACTGTAAAGCTATGTCTACATCAGACATGATGGGAGCAGTAGGATCAGCTCTGTAGTGCAAAACAGCTGGTGCAAAGGACCTGACATCCACATTTGAGGCTTTTATTTTGGACTAGCTCTAGTCTGCTCCAGTGGACTGCATGTCCATTTGATGCTCCTCTGGAAATAATTTCCTGGCTTAGCTTTCATGCAAAAGGAATCCAGTGTGCACACTCTGAGAGGACTCCACAATGCAAAGTGTGAAAAATGGTGGCAATGAAGAGAATCACTTCAGAAGTACTATCCAGATCCAGCTTGAAACACTGATGTAGCTGCACCCCCAAGTACTTACGAGCTAGTCCAGCAGTCAGCAAAGCAGACATTTACAATTAGGTGACATGAGTTTCATCCTACTTGTCTCTAACAAGTTATAAAATATCTCAATAGCCTCTTCACAGAGAACAGTGATCAACTAGCAAACCAGTCTCCCTGTATAAATTTCATCTCCAGGACCAAGAACCTCTTCTGTAGTGTTTCTGAAAAGCAGAACCTGAAAATATCTTCTGAAAGGCAGTGCCTGTACAATGTTTTGTTTTGGAGGGAGAGAGTCCTGAACCAGCTCTCCTTCACTTCATATAGATCAACGTGCAATCAACCTGAACACCTGATCCCAGAAACGCAAAAAGGAATAGTAGCAATGTGTGCCTTCATAAAGACCAGTAAATACATCTCGCACATCTAGTGGATTACCTAAAGCTCAGAATTTCATAGGCCATGTGCACTGCTACACATACATGGGGTTTACTTATCTGGTGGGCTCAAAGGACCTGAAAGCAAAAATAAGGGTTTCCCAACTAGGCATGGATGTTCTGGCATATGAGTGAGGCTAATGCCACATACAGAGGAGAAGAGACTCCGTTTACAGTTCAGCTCCTATATAAATTTTTGGATGTATGGTTCCTTTTATGTCTAGCCCTTGCATCCATTCTCCATATATTTACATTTCCAATTTAACAGTATTGCAGAACCACCTATGGCATACATGTGGAACAGCAAAATGGACAGATGGGTGTGATAAGCTTACTTGCTGCTTGTGTCCCATTAAAGGGAAAAAACCTTCCTATAAAGATGCCGTAAGAATCGGGCAGTAATTGTGTGCATGGACAGCCACTGTATATATGCTATGCTATATAGAATCATAGACTCATAGAATCATTAAGGTTGGAAAAGACCTCTAGGATCATATATGTATGAAGTATACCGTCACCTCACCACCCAGCAACAGCCTGGCATGCAATTACTGCCCAAATCTTACTGCATCTTTATAGGAAGCTTTTCTATAACGACTGTTTCCTACTATGCTTTGCTCATGCTGTTGCAAAGCTAGCCCTTAAAATTTGATACAGATGTGCAGCTGTGGTCCTAAAGTGACCATTTTGGTTTTGGCTGCTGCCATTTCTCCCTCTTTTCCAACCAGCTGGTAAGTACACTTAATACGTGCTATGTTTCTCCCAGCTCTTTTCCTTTGTTATTTCTTAGGAGTCAGCACTTTTGTATGGAGGCAGTGTGTCTGTATCCATTGCATGGAGTACCACTGGGTCACCACCCAAGGAATGACAGATATCTTCTTCATGAAAGAGGTCTGTGCAGATTGCCCTGAGAGAGTTTGTGCTTCCAAGGGGCTCTGAGCTGTGTGAACTGCCACAGCTGCACTGGCATAAGGGAATTAGCCATTTAAAGAATACAGTCAGCTTCTACTTTGCTTTCTGGCCAACTAGAAGTGGGTAGATATACCTCTAACTTGAAATATGTTCCACACGTCTCGAAATATTTCACAGGAAGCTGTTCATTGGGGAGCCCTGAGACAGCTGCAGATGCACGCTGTGCAGGGGTGCAGTGCAGGCGGTGCTCCTGCCTGCTGAGGTGACTCCTGGCAGGTACCCTTCTGCCTTTTTAATATCTCTTCCTTTAAATGCTGGTCCTGAGGGTAGCCTGGTTTTCAGGAGTGCAGGAGGTTTTTCAGGAGCACAGCCTCCCATAGCACAAAGGCTCCCTGTTGCTTCTACAGGAGAGGACTTGTGAGGAAATGAGACGTGGGGGGACCTTAGCAAATTTTCTTTCCTTCAGGGCCTCCGCTTGCAGTTTTTTTCCAGTGTCAAGATACTCCCCATCTCTCTTGGCCACTCTCCGGAGAAATGCTGAGCACCTGCTATTTCCATTAACTTCAGAGGGAGTTGCAGCTACTCAACACCTCTCAGCAGTGACTCATGGACATCCATGGGTGCTGTGGGCACTTAGCACCTCACAGCTGGTGTGTAGGGGATCAGGCCCTGGGAGAGGCCCTGGGAAAGTCCACGACAAGCTGTAGGACACATGTACTTCTGTGAAAGAAACCAAAATCGGGCTTTTCAAAAAAAATACATGTGCAACTGAGGCTCCAGGGATGCTGAAGTATTAAGGAGCTTGTAGTACTTTCTTGAAATTCACACCATTCTGTTGACTTAAAAAAGGTCTCCTGCGAACAAATTTTAAGAGACCTGACTGTGCTCTTCAGAAGGAGAAAACACACAATACCATAAGTAAACATATAAATCAGTTAGAGAACCTAGAGATTAAGGATTGGGTTCATAAAGCTTTATGTCCTATATATGGAAAGTGCCAGAAGTTGCTCTTAACGACTTTGGAAAAGGTATGTGCTTTTTCTGTAGTCCTAGCTCTCTTTCCCTTGTTAGCAAATGGTTTGATTCTACACTTGAAAAACTCACAAGCCAAAAAAAAGGGAGAAAAAAAAGGTGAGTGGAATTTAACCAAAAAAATAATAAAAGTCATTCGTGGTTCAAGTGCTCAGCCTAAGCTATATTTATTCAGTTGACATTTTTTCCAAAAAGACCAATGCGTAAATTAATGTGCACATGGGCAGGTCTGAATTATACCCTGGCCATTTATAGTATGCAAGGTTTTATGTGACTTTTTACTCTCTTGTTCAATAAAACAATAAGTAGTTATGCAGCAGCCAGAGGAGCCAGTGATTCATTTACTTCCATGGGATGCCAAGAACCTTCTTAAGGAAATACACTCACCAATATGTAATGAAAACCTTTTGTACTTTCTGTGGTGCTTCAAGGATTAATAGAATTTCCAAAGACAAGAGATGAATGACATACAGTAGCAAGCGCTGCAGAGGCCAGGTTTGGCCCAGAGGTGACCGCATGCAACTCAGCCTTCTCTGAAGCTGCACAGCAAGTGTGCTTTGCTCATACTGTGGTAAATACAATCAAATGCCACTTGCTGCCAGATGATTCATCCTGCACAGGCTGTTTGATTATGCTCCTTTGGCTGATTTTGTTAATGTTGTAGGAACTGTAAAATAATAGCCTGCAAATCAACTCTGATAGTTTAATAAAGTGCTCTGTGTGCTTGTCTTCCTTCCCGACAGACACAAAGTTTCCCATTGGGTGGTTTTACTGTGTGGAGAAGAGGTATTCTTGGGCTAAAATCAAGTGCACCTCTAGGCTACTAATTATTGTTTTTCATGATCTGCAAAAGAAACAAGGAATCAGCCTCAGGAAAACAAGCAGACTGGTGAGATTTGCTTGAGAGGAAGTGCTAGAGAGCTGTGCTGCTGGATAAATCCATGCTGAATGCACTTGCAGGATAGTGCACCCATCTCAACAGCAGTATATGAGAAACAGAAGCATTACAAAGAAGTGCAACATAAGCAGCCAAGGAACAGCAAACATACCAAGAAAGACTAAACAGACTGAGAGTCTTCAACTAGAAAAAGATGGAGCTGAAGGAAGATATGACAGGCCAAAAAAAAAACCAACCAAACAAACAGGGTAATGGGAAATTATTATTTGCTTCTCTCCACAAACCAAAACCAGGAGGCCGTCAGTTAACTGACTGGACCTATACATAGGTTAAAAATGGGTTTAGAACAAATCCATGGAAGTCTATGGCTACTCCACAATGACTGTCCAGATGGACATTCAAGGTCAGGTTGGACGGGGCTCTGAGCAACCTGATCTAGTTGAAGCTGTCCCTGCTCACTGCAGGGGGGTTGGACTAGATGACCTCTAAAGGTCCCTTCCAACCTGAACCATTCTATGATTCTATGATTCTATTAAACCTGCAGATAAAGATGTCCCTCAGCCACCCCCTGGAACTGCAGAGGTTTCATTTCTTATGATGCCATGAAGTACCCCTTGCTGGCCATTGCCAGGTAAGACGTTCAGCAGTGTGATACACTGCAGCAGTTCTCCTACTCTTAAGCAACAAATGCATGGCAGAGGTGGAAGAATTGTCATGGCTGAATATTCTGACTTTTCTTTAGATTATAGGAGCAGTATAATAACTGATACCAGTCAGACACTGAAATCTTCACAGTTCAGTAAATAATTCATTTCAGGTCATGGAAAACCCTAGCTATTCTTCCGCATATATACCAAGATAGGGTCTAGTAAATAGTGTGGACTTTTAGACATTGACAAAGTATTTTCTCTGATTAATCACAGCTCTTGGCTGCAGCTAAGAGCACTGAGGGAAGGGTGTACTGAAGAAATTTATGCCAGCGTTATAGCAAACAAAATCTGAAATGTGTTTATTTAGGGAGTTGAAGGGAAGATGAGAATGGATCAGTGTAAAGATACAACCTGCTCACTCTCAAGAGCAAGAAAAGCAAACAGATTGCTGCCTACAGTAATGAGGAGTCAAAAGGGTCTCTACCCAATTACTCTCCTGTGTGCATATGTGAACAACACTCATTTGTACCTTATGTGGCTTGTCCGAGACCACAAAGGTACCTGGGTATGAGAGCCAGAGCTGAGGGATTCCTGGCCCCTAGTCCTGCATGCAGGACAGGACCGCTTTCCAGTATCCTGCTTGCTTTCTTTCCTTTAGAAGTGCTCATTCCTAGTGGAATGAACCAAGACAGGAATTTTTTAATATTTTTGGACTCCACATATTTCCAATTGGACTTGGAAAAATAAAGCGGCCTTTGGGTGACAAATCAAAGATTAACTTAGGTGACAAACCAAAACCAGTCACCTATGATCATACATGCAAACAGTAACTTATCACACATTAAATTCTAGATGTCAGAAAGTTACCGTCGCAATCCAAGCATGCTGCAACTCCCTTGGAGAGCTGAGTAATAAATCTGTATCTTTTGCAAGAGATGAAGCATTATCATGCCCCAGAGATTGACTGGCTCAGCTCTCATGAAAAGTCAAGCAGGGAGCCAGTGACCCTGGAAAAAGTCTCGTACTGGTCATTAACAAACAGCCAGTAACATACCTGTAAGACTTGTTTAATGCTTACTGATAAATGCTAATATATATGGCTAGCAAATTCTCTGAAAGGAATCCAGACCTTGAATGGACTGTTTCCTGTAGAGACAGTCTGACTGGGATTTTCATTGATAGACCTTTGAGGTTATGCCAATATGTCTGACAGTGCTATACACACCAGAGCTTCATTCTTCCCACCGTGTATATCAGAAGTAACTTCCAGACACAAAGAATTCTCACCAAGGAAGTGTTGATATGTTGGTATGAAAAAAAGTTTTTTGTCAAAATTAAGTCTTTTTTTTGCTCAGAGTTTTCACCTGTTTTATATTATTTTTAATGGCAAATGCATTTGTTTAAAAATGTTTCTGCTTTTCATGCTTATGGTAGAACATTTTGAAATTAGAATTTTGTCTATAAGCCAAAAAACTGAAGAAAAATCTGTTTAAGGAACTGAGTAATGTTCGGGATTCTTTTGCAAACTTTTGGCAAGGAATCTTGAAATCAATGAAAATATGAAATTATTTTCTTGTTGTTTCAATTGACTTTTCAAATTCTCTCATCAAGTCTGTAAGCTTGATGAAGTCAAAAAAGTTTATATGGTATTATACAAATAGCATTGCAGTTTACCCATGTATTTTTGGATTTGCACGACTCACCTCTCACTTCACAACATCATAGAAGTCCCCATTGTCCCCACTGGTGATTTAGCAATCTCACAGAGGATGGGAGAGGCAAGTGGACTTGCAGCATTACAGGCTGCTGGCCTTCAAGGCAAGCAGTGTTTGGCCTTTTGCTTGTGATGGGGGATAGACCAAAACTGATGGTTTTACCTTTGAAATGACTGCAAGATCTACTGGACAAATCTTCAGATGATCCCAGGGTGGCATTGGTATTGGAGTGCAGTCTTTAGGGGATTTCAGCATAACTTAGATTCTCCTGTGGCAACTGGTGTCCTGTGGATTTAATGCAAGCTTTGAACCCATGTTATTTGAGAGCATTTGTGGAGCTGCCCATCAGACTTTGACCCATGCTATGGAGGCTATTGATTCTGAGATCTTCCCTGAAATGCCACTTCATTCAGGACAAGGCAAATATTCCTCCTTGCTTTTAATGCTGCAGTCAAGGTCTTTCAGTATGGTCTCACAGTGTAACAGATCCATCTTATTTTAGTAACTTTCATACTAGCGCAAGTCACAGAACTGAATAATTCAGACTGGAAGGGACCTCAGCAGGTCACCTAGTCCAGCCTCCCACTCAAACCTGGGTCAACACTGAATTCAGACCTGATTTCTCAGGGCTTTGTCCCATTAGGTCTTGAAAACCTCCAGCTACAGAGATTTTGCAGCTTCTCTGGACAACCAATGCTTGACTCTACTGAAAAATGGATGTAACTTATTCATCTAGCCAGGAAAGTGGCTCATCAATAACTATGATCCATTCATAAGGGAAACTTTTGACTTGTGAACTCTATACCATACTCTGTTGCCTCTCAGTTTCTGGGAAGCCGTTAGCGTTTAAGGGGGATGTGGAGCATTTGGATTGCAGCCTGGAGGGGAAATGGCTGAAGAGCATCTTGGAATTTGATCATTTGTTGGACTTTGCAGGTATCTGGAGGGGAGAAGCAGGGGACACGACTGAAGCTGGGACATAAAAGTGGCTGGTATCACCTTCTATAGCTACCTTCTATAAAGTGCTATGAATACTTTGTTAATGCTCATTTTGGAAAAGGCCAACTGGCTTTTAGCAAGTTTTCTAATTTCTTTTGACTAGGAGCTTGGGGTTTCCATGGGCTGTTGCTATGTGTTTGCGTTGAGGTCAGCTTCTAGTGGGGCCAGCTCTGACATTCTCATACCCTGAGAACAATCATTTGTAATTCTCTCCATCACAGTTACTTGAGGCAACTGCAAAGGTACAGTCATTATTAACACATTATTTACTGGAGGCAAAACACTGGCTATTTTAAAACACATGGACATTTTACCCAGTCCTCAAGAAATCACCTCTTCTTGTGGAGTACTTGCCAGCTGCAGCCCGTCTTAAAGGTCCTCTTTTGGAGAAAGGCAGTGATTCTTCCACCTCAAGGGATGTTGATTCAGATGCTGTTCTGTCATTTGGTCTTTCTTTGGAGTCAATATCATGCATGAGGAGCTGTAAATTGTTTCCTGCTTATGTAAGGTCAAAATCTCCAAGCTACTTTGCTTGTGTTGGACCTCTTGGCAGCTAGTGAAATATCTGATCATGGATGGTTGCGTCAGCAGCCAGGGATATTGCTGTTTTAATTGAAGGTGCTCTCCAGTGGTTCCTGTCCTTTCAGAGTACTGGAATACACTCCTGGTGATGGCTGCTTGGACTCATCACTGAGGACTCTGAAATACAGGTCAGCTTTGCTGTCTGTGTTCTTTAAAGTATAGCCAGCTGGAGAGATCATTATAAAATATAAGGTAGAGTATATTGACAATACTTGTCTTGGATTTCATGTGGACACTGCAAGTTCAGTCTAAGCTATGGAGGAATGTCTGAATGTTATTGCTTTTTGGCTGCATTAGGGGTATCTTGTCCTCAGCTTTGGAAAGACAGAAATATTGTTGCTGGATATACTGTCTTCTTGGCTAAAAGGGACTTATCTGGAGACTGTGAATCAGGTTAATAATACTGGCATCACTTTTAATATCTGCTTGCACTTGGAAAGCCTTGAGTTGGCTGTAGAGTTAAAATGTGATTTCCAGCTATGTGCTTTGCATAAGTAATTCCCCCATTTATCTTGCGACAGCCTGGAGAAGCATGACCCCAGAAGCTGGCTTACAGCTTACTTACAGTACTCATGGTCTTCCTGTCCTGTGACAATATTCAGTCTAATAGTGTCTTTTTTATATTGGGTACCTTTTAAGATGCAGTGAAGCTTATGTGAGCCTTAATGCTGTGCAAGTCTCCAGCCTAAAAATATTGAGGCTTGTGAATCAATTTGTCCACCGTTTAGTAGGTTTTGCAGTCACAAGCCCTTTGGCATATCAGTAACCTTCCAAGAGCCCAATAGCATGTGATTTCCTCTTCCTGAAATCTAGCTTGTTTTTTCTCCCCCTCACATCCAAAAAGGCTTAAAACACGGGGTTTTTTTCTTTCTCAGTGATGGAATTGCAATGACCACTGTTGCTATTTAATAATTTATTTCTATTGGTTTTATTTATACATCTGCTTTGGCATTTTTTTGAGATTGGAGTGTCCTTTAATTACAACAAAATTGGTGTGGGAATCTTTACTGAGGACCCTCCTGGGTTTTGGAGGGGATAAGTTTGCAGCACTTTTTAATATTGTTACTTCAATGTTGTATTTGTTTAACATTCACTCCTAAGTATTGTCTGGCTTTGTCTTGCATCTATCTGGGGGAGGGGCTCCATATACCTCAGCGATTTCTCAGGGCATACTTATTCTTGCCTGACTAAACACATCTTTAAAGACCTTTTCAAACAGTTGAACTCATGAGTTTTACTATAATGGTACTGTTGCACCTTCTTTTATCCCTTCCATAGAACTTTTTTTCTAGAGAGCTTTTTTTTAAATCATTCACTAACACCTGCATCATCTCCTGACAAAAGGCATACGCCCATTATCACCTCTTCTCCAGCCTGAGCAAAGCCTACCTGCTTTTTCACTGTAGGTCATGGGCCCTGACGTTTTTATCAATTGTGTTGCTGGATTTTAGGCTGCTCTGGTTTATCACTGGCTCTTCTGAACCAAGGGGCCCAGAACATAACAGACTACATGAGTTATGCTCTTGGAGTCAGTGGGACTGCTGGTGTGACTAAGTGCTCACCAACATGAGCCAGGGTCTCATGCCTGAGTCCTGAGCTGTGAAAAGGGGAATGCTTTATGTCACTGATTTACTCAGGTTCCCTCGGAACGTGTCCAAAAATAGCAATTAGCTTTTTTGCACAAAGCATCCTGTCATGCACTCATGATTAATTTATATACCATCACTGCCTGGTCTCTTCATTACTGCCTTCTAGCCGGGGTTCCCTCATTGGGTATGGTATTTCTGCTGGTATTATTTCCCCCTAGCCTCCTGTCAACCGGAGTAATAACTACAAATAAGTGATATTGCCCATATTGGCAATCCTGAAAGAAAACTTGGCTTTTGGTTTTCCTTCTCCACATGTGGAGGTCATCTTTATGTGCTCAAGCACGTTTTATGGGGAAGGCAGTGGAGCAGAGCACGGAGTGGAGGCAGCAGAGGAATTGTTCTCAGGTACTTATGAAGTTCCACACCAATCCCTCTGCTGAGAATTACCCCCTTCACCAAGAGTGTTTCACTTGGGCTTTGCCTTGATTACACACAGGCTCACTACCTGCAAAAGTCACCAATGACGCTGGGCCAAACCAGCCTCCCAGGAAGGAGCAGTGGTAGTTTTGTTAGTGACTTCAGTGAGAATAGGAGCAGGACTTTCTCTACACAAATGGTTTTCTTCTCCAAGTGCCATATTCTCCCTACACTATTTTCCTTTAAATATAATAAAAGGCTCCCTGCCGCTACAAGTAGCACCACTCTGAATGGAAAGTGCTGTTAGTCTTGTTTATTTTGGCTACATCAGTTGCGCTCCGTTGTATTACTACTCTCCACAACTTGTGTATGTATTATTCCTTGACTCATTATATGTAAGCACCAGGGGAGGTGCAAAGGCCAAACGTGATCCACAGATGTCCACGATTCCCCCAGTGGCTCCCCTCTGCTCCGCTGATGACCCACGGATCCAGCTGAGGAAAGCCACCCCAGTCCCTTGGGCTGCCACCATCCTACCCGCTGGCTGTGGGGCAGTTGCACGCCATGCAGTTGCATGCAGATCAGAAGTGGGCGTCAGACATCTGGCGGGTGGCCAACACCATGCTCGGTTGAGCAATATTTGGGAGCTCTTGTATGTTGTTTATTGCAATTACCGCTAGGCAAGTCCTGCAGAGTTTGGTTTGTTTGAGCTACTACAATCAAAGCTGCAGGGTTCAGTTTTCAGAGGTTAGCGCTTGAGCAACCTCTATATATTTACTTGGAGGTTCAAGATCTATTAAAAGGAACCATTCTGCTCTTTTGTCTCCTGTAAGCTGTATCACATTTGGCAGGAATGAAAGTACAATGGTTTCTTTGTATGTAATATATTGCCTAAAAAAAGGTATGTGATAGGAATGAGAGAGGTACTGGCTGCAGTTACTGCCCGTCTGGAGAGGGATGTATTTTCTCTGATGTAGAACAATTGTGCAAGCTGAAGAAATGGTACAAATCAATTGACTTATTGCACATGAAAGTAAAGTTTGCACTCATAACTTTTTACTCACGTGGCAGATAACATCCTGGTAAAAAGAAAGTGCTTTACAAATCCAGTGCACATGCCATTATCTATTGTGGCTTTCTTTTTATCTTTATTTCCCCCCCCCGCCCCCCATTTCTTATTTTATTCTGGATAGTGAAAATCAAAATCAGCCTTGCTTTTTACAAATAGCCTTGTGAAAGGTCCTAGTGCTTGGGGCTCACAAGATCACACCCATTTATTTCCAATTTTTTTTTTATTCACCGGTAAAACCAAGAAACAGTTGATTTTAAAAGTTTAAAACGTTGTTTCCCCTGAAATGCACATTCAACAGCATCTCACAATAATCATGACTGAGAAGATCTGAATGACAGCCATACAGATGAGGAAACTTTTTTCTTTCCCTTAGTTTCATGTTGCATTTCCACACACAATTGTAGGACACAGGATACTGGGACTGGGATAACAGATTTCATCTCTTTCTCAATATTTAGGGATTCTATTTATAAATGAGAAATAGAGTACGGGACAGAACTAGATTAACTCACTTTGTCAAAAACAGACCATTTACTCATGTTAAAAAAGTACCATTTGAAACACTACTCTTTTCAGTATTAATAAAAAACATGAGTTATAAATATAAAAAAGTTCTAGCACATGATTGATTGTGTCATTTCTTGAAAACAATTCTCCTACAGCAACTGTAAGCTGTAGGTCACCAGTTTTGTCCTGGTAGACTTATAAAATGATGCAGTAGTTGAGCCATGACTGTCCTACTCCAAACTGAAACCACGTCTTCCTTTCATGCTGAGCACTAGAATTGTCCTTTTCAGCGTGAGTCCCACCAAAATCATTTTTATCAACTGCACCAATACAGAAAACAGATGGTATGCATTTTGGCTAAAAGTAGAACATATCTGTATAAACCAAACTGAAAATCAGTATGGAAAAATATTAAAATTGCACTGATTAAAGGTAGAGTCTCTTCTAAATAATGATGTTGATGCAGGAATTTAATGTAATTTATTAATTAAGTTTTAACTTCTTATCTTTATTTCATCCAGCATCAGTCTTCCTGAAACTTAGTGTCTCAAGGGCACAAACTCTGAACTGTATTTGTAATATCTCCATTTATCTTCTGGGAAATTTCTAGTAATTTTGCAAGAGGGGAAGCAAAAAAACCCAATTCATTCTGATTAAAATAAGAAACATACCTCGTTGAACACTTATTTCTTTTACAGTGTGAGTTACATTGAGAACCTCAACTTTTTAAATAATGACACAAATTTTATGGCCACATCTTGGTTGAATACTGATTACCATTCATTATTTCTGAGTTGATGAGTCTGTAAAGTTTCTTTTCTCAATGTGGGTGTTTAGGTTCTCTTTCAGTCTTGACATCTTCCTGGAAACTTTATTCACCTTTAAAATTCAGCCAGTCATTTCACCCCCAACTTTCTCATGGATTTGTGCCTAGAATAATTTGTGTCTGATCTGGTGCATGGACTGAAGTAAAAAGTTATTTTCCAGGCTATAGAACTTCTGTGACTATAATATATGATATATTCATTTTATGCTCAATATTTAAGACTTTCCAAATTCCATTGATAGTTCCTTTGGATTTTCCCATCTGAGTTGCCATATCAACCCTTGTTGAACTCTAGTTTCACAACATTGCATTGCGTACTTCATGGTTGACAAGATCATAGCTTGCCCATGATAACACGTATTCATGAGTTGCGGTTCTTCTTACTGACTTCAGATTGCCAAACAAGAACAGCATAACATGATCCACAGTAGCAGTCAATATTCAAATTGGGAGATTACTCTAACTGCAGATATAATTATCTCTGCCAGTCTACAGGCTACCTTGCAGCAAACCCTTCACAACCATTTGTGTCACCTGCATGCAGCAGTTATAAATATAATTGCCCTTCATTGGATAAGTCAGATTTTTATTGACCACAGCAGCATGCCACATTTCTAGAAACTTCCTAGAAATGCCCTTTACTACTTAAGCATCTCAACAGAATCTGTGAATTTGATTTGACTCTTTCTCAACCATTTAAAAGTCCTGAGACCATATTCTGACTTCAGAAGAAGCAGTTGGGAAAAAAGCTGCGGTCAAATTCTTCATATTTTCATCTTGTTCTGAATAATGACTTTGTAGGACAAGTTCTTGTTGGCAAGATAATATATTGTACTTAGCATTTTTATTAGAATCTTCCTGTTTTCTCCCTTCTTCTGAGAGTTCTGAAAACGAAGTATGTCACCACCATTCCTTGTGGTCTTTTGAAGAGTATCAACAGCTCCGTGATGACATGGGGAAACATGGAGCTGTTCAGATTTGTCTCAAGTCTTTTTCCAATTAGTGAATCCAGACTGTGTGAAAGCATCCTCTGTGTGCTTCATCAGAAGTAGTTTGCAAAACGGTAGCAACAAAGTACATTACCCCCATTAGCATTGGAAAAAAATAGGTCCACTGAAAATCACGAAACTGGGATAAGCATAAAGGCAGGCTTGTTTTTCCAAAGTCATGCACAGGGAAAGCCCTAAGTCACAGTTGATGAGGTGTTTAATAGTGTCAGGCAATTAACATTTGGTTCTTGTTGCAGACGACACTGGAGACATGTCAATCCTACAACCAGCTAAATTTGATCCACTTGTTGTTGAAGGTCTAGTCTCCTTTTTAATCAGCCATGGTTCAAGTGATTCCATTTTGCACTTTCAAAATCTGCACTTTGGGATTTTTCATTTCAGTCAGTCACTGATCGCTTAGTAAGAATGGCATGGGATTAAAGAATTAGACCCACACAATACCGAAACATGTAGCTGGCCCCTGGCTTTTGTGTAGCCCCTTGTTCTGTCTAAAAGGGCCTACAATGCAGCAGATGGGAGAAAGGAAACAGCCTTCACCTGATCTGTTCATTGCCCAGAAAACAATGGCTTTTATGCTTTGCTTATATAACCCCTGCTTTCCTGCCTCAGCCAGGGATCCTGACAAGGACAACAAGACAAATAAGATGCCAGTTGGCGGCCCCTTGACCCCCAGGGCTAATTGCACTGGGGTCAGAGACTCCATGATGTCTGGCTTCTCCTTGCCTTCTGTGCAAAGAGCTTGTGGAAAACCCACAGGACAGGGAAAGGAGCAGAACCATGGAGGAAGCTCCGGAAACCATCTCAGCACTGGCAGCTGGGATCTGCACCTATCCCGGGTACTCAGTGAGGCCAGGTTGCTCCTCTGCCACATGTAGAAACTTGTACACAACACATGGAGCAGCCTGAGCTTCTCCAAATGGCAGCCCACCCTTGCACAGCAATGCTGGGCCCATGCTAGGGAGGAGCCAGGGTCCTCCAGTCTACCCAACATTGGCCACATGACATTCCCCAGGAGGAAGCAGAGGTCTGCAGACTTGGAGCTGGTGAGACCAGGTCAGCCCTTTGCTTGTCCATCTCTGTCCTCTCTCCCTCCCCACCAGAGCCCAGAGCGTCTCTCCACAGGTGCCATACTCATACCCACAAAGAGAAGGGATGAGGAGTCCTCAAGCAGCAGGTGAGAAAGGCAGCTGGTAGCTTCTGGGAGAAGTGGTAGGAAGCAGCCAGCCAGGCTGCTAAAGGAGTGACAGGATCTTAGCCTTGAGCCGGCACAGAGTTTGCTTTCACACTAAGGGAGTTCCTGCTTGCAGAGGCATTTCTTTCCCAGGAAATAAAGGAGTCAGCACTCAACATACGAAGAGATGTTGAATGCAACCTTGTCTAACAAAAACTTGGTAATGACCAGACACCCAGAACCATTGGAAGGGGAAGTTAATGTAATGCTGAAGAGGGCAGTGAACTATCAGGGAACTGTTCCTGCTGTAATAATGCATGTAAATAATATACACATGGTTATATATAGCTACATATATGGACTTACACATACAAATAAATGTGTGTATGTGTGTAGGTTGGTTAATTCCAGTCTCCTCCTCAAAATCAACACACAAAAAAGCTGAGTAATTTGTTGGCTTGTTAGGAACTGTAATGATAGAAATGTGAAATCCACAAAATAGACTGAGTAAAAGATGGTTCTGTCTTCTGTTTGAATTAGACTTTATTCTACACTGAAAAGGATTCCAGTTACAGTCTTTGGTGTAAACAATAACTGAACAAGACCTTGTCTACATGCACTTCATTGCTAGAGGCTAGCTTGCTTGTAGACCACAAGAGTTGCAGAAGTCTTGTACATGGTCTATGAACCAACGGACAGAAAACCCCAAGAAATTTGTGTTCCCTTTCACCAGTAAGGGAATGAATGAGATGCAGAAAAGAAGGAGTAGAACATGTTTATTCAAGAGGTAATTCAGTCAGTCACTGTCTGTAGGTCAAAATCTGTGGAGGATACAAGATGATATGTGGACCTTTTTTTGAAAGTTTTGCTGAGGGATGCACACCTGGTCACATAATGAGGAATCCCAGAGTCAGCAAGTGTGGGTTGGTGTGACAGTTCATCCAGCCCCCCAGGCCTTGCTTACCTCTTGGAGGCCCTCCTGAAGGAGGATGGATTATGGGTGGGAGTAAGTAGTGATATGATCTGGCTGTTCTGGTGGGCTGGATCTGGCCTGTGGGTTCCCAGTTGGCCACCTCTGGGGTACAGGATCCCTTGAGGTCCATGTAAGCCCTATAATTCTCTGAATTTTCAGTAAAGCACCCAACATGACATGAGTTAAGTCTAGCAGAATGCTGCTGGGAGGGACTGCTGTAGACAGGTGCAAGGGTGTGAAGAGGACACAAACCTTGTTACCATCATCTAGCATCACTCAAAGGAAGTGGAGACAACAAGAGAGTATAAATATCTGTCTTGGAACACTAATGCTTACACCATAGGTACCCATGGTACCAGTGTCTCAGAAACAGTGGAAAGGTAGGTGATTTTCTAAAGCACTCTAGGAAACCCAGGACTTCTGTGATTTCATTTTCACTTCTAATAATGGCAATAATCATAAATCTTATCCACTAGAGCAATTCCTAGAGTAAAAAATATCTTAACCCAGAATTATTTCATAACAGTTATTAGATGGTCGATGTTAACAATTACTAGATGCTTTGTTCAGACAATGTAAGAGTGAAACCTACTGTATAAGTAAATAATAACAGATGTCTTACCTGGGCATAACAATAAAGGCTACCTGGGCATAACAATAAAGGCTACAAGTAAAAGTAGAGGCTTCCACAGAAATTTAAACAAGGAAATGAGACTAACACAGACTCTTAGTAAAGGATTTCTTTGCCCTTTTTTTTTTTAATATTGTTAAAGAAAAGGCTGTTTTCACATCAGGAGCAAGTGTCTGGACTAAGGTCACGTAGTTTATTCTGTAGGGGATTTCTATGATATTATAAAATGTCTGCTTATCATATCACCTTGCGCAAGATTAGGCGTCAGATTGAAACATGGTGCTATAAGTTATCTGACTGTAAACTGCTGTAAGTGGATATCTGTTAAGAGCAAGGGGCATGTTTGTTGCAGGGAAAAGTACTAAAAAGAGCTTGTAAGGAGTACATGGCAGGTACCTTTACATTCTTCACTCTGCTGCTTGACTTCCCTTCTGAAAACCTGC
The DNA here is from genome assembly GCA_013400875.1 of Anhinga rufa. Taxonomy (NCBI): domain Eukaryota; kingdom Metazoa; phylum Chordata; class Aves; order Suliformes; family Anhingidae; genus Anhinga; species Anhinga rufa. The sequence continues at coordinate 42,462 of VZTV01110781.1, forward strand.
TCTTTGGTACCTGTGGCATGTAAATGACACCACCTTATGCTCCTGCATGCTTTCTTTCCTTGCCAGCATGGTAACTCCTGTCATCCATGTGTAACTAAGTCACACTGTACCTGGCCCTGGCTAGCTGGGAAGGCTGGTTGGTTATTTCATAGCCACCAAGGATGTGTGAAATTAAAAAATGTGCTTGAAGAAGTTGGACATCATCCCTTCTGTCCCCAGCTGCAGACTGCAGGGAACCCAAAGTGCTTTTGGTGGCCAAAATCTACAAAATAGCATTACCCTTCCGTGGCTTTGTTGTCTGCAGTGTACAAGTTATTAAGAAGATATGGGCTTCCATGAGCAGTAGCTCACATATATGCTGTGCATATACACACAAATAATGATAACAATGTATATATTGTACACATAAATCTAGCACACTTCTTTGAGACCAAGCAGTGTATGAGATGATCATGAACAACCCTAAACCTTAGTATATGTTTCAATTTTTAATTCATTCCAAAGCGAAAAGGAGATCTATATAGAAAAATGCTGTAATCTGTAAAGAAGTTCCTGATTTTTATCTTCTGGGAGTGAGAAACCAGTACAGAAGCAAAACTGGCTCTTGGCTCTTGGCTTTCAGAGTAATTTACTGTGCAGCCTTGGGTAAGCTGCACAGTATGTCCCCTCAACTTTTTGTGTCTGTTTTCTCCCACAGCCTTTGACTTGTCTGTAAAACACAAGCTTTTTCCAGCAGAGGGTCTGTGCTCCCACTGTATTATACAATTCTTAGTGATCTTGTTGGCATTTCATGATATAAACAGTAATTTGACCCAGAGTAGCTCAACAGGGTATCTGTTCACAAACACCTGTGTAGGTCACATAGGTAGAAGCTTGATGCATGAAAGAAAAGTCCAGGATGAGATTACTTCTTAGTACAAAAAAGAAATTCTCACCTCCGCTCGAATCGCTTCATACAAAAGGGCTGCACTTAGAGCAAAGGGGATCTGACTGGTTTGGGAAAGAGTCGTTCTGGGTCAGGAAACACGGAGACAACTCTGTGGAAGCATGAGTGCCAAGGGCACGTTAGAGATGAAGAGGTGACAGAGGAGTGTAAAGAGAAGGGAGCCACAGCTGTGACCATTTCAGCAGCATCTCAACCCCTTGCATCTGTTGGGAAAGCTGCTGCTGCTCTTTAGGAACACACCTAGTGCCATGTAAATTATGCCAGCTTAACTCTGCTGTCCCCAGAGCAGCCCAGCAGCAAAAGGATACAGACACAGCGTGTCAAAAATCTTTTGTCAGTGTGCGTTGTGCTGCTTAGAAGATGGGTCTTACTATCCAAGCACCTGCAATATTCAAAAAATAATCTAGGGAAGCAATAAATTTTAAATATCCCCCAAAAGCTAGAGTTTAACAAATATATGGTCTAGTTCTCCTCTTTTACCACTTCCTGTGTGGCTGCAGTGAGGCTCTTGGAGTTAATCCCAAGCACAGTCTGCATCAGGTAGACAGCAAATACAAAGCAGCATAAAAGACAAAGCCCTTACATAGTTGAAAATGCCCCTGAATTTACTCTCCAAGCGCACAAAGCCACCTGCTTTCTCACTTGCATCATTGCACTCATGTTATGGAAAGACTTTGAACTCGCGTAGAGTCTGATCCTGAAATCCTATACAGGAAGCTTAGCTGCTCAGCCCTGTCCAATGCTGCCTCTCCACAGAGAAATGTCATCTGGGAGCCTCTTACAAAATGTTGGAGCATGCCCTGGTTCTTCCGACAGAAAAGGGATGATCTGTCTCGGGCCAGCTTTTAGCATCAGTCACTCCCGTCACACTGAGATGGGTTTGAAGTGAAGCCCTCTTCTGAGGAGTGGCAAAAATAACACTTTTCATGAAAAATAGCATTTCTTTCCCCAGGAACTCTGCTCTCTGTTAGGCACTATTTTTTGAATTGGGTTAAATCTCATTGCAATATTGCCTTTCTTTTCAGAAAGTTGTGGGAAGTCATTTTAGCTCCTTTACATATTCAGCTGACTGAAGCTATAGGAGCTGCTCTGCAACACAGGCATAAGTCCAGGCTCAAAGACAGCCCATGGCCTGAGCCCTGTGGTCCGGAAGGCATCTCCAGGCATCGGGACAGCAAACATGAGGCCTGAAGCCTTTCCATAGCTGAAGCCTGAGTCCTGAGCACCCGCACCAGGGCCTGGCTGCTGCGCTGGATCCAGCCACAGCATTTACAAGCAGACCTTTTGTATGAGCAAGGTTGCCTACATGGTGCCTAACTCCATCCACAAATCCCTGCAGGGCTCACCTGGGGCAGCAGCTCGGTCAGACCTGTCACACACAGGCAGGCCCCCTCACCATGCTGCGGGACATGGGAGAGGGGGCTGGAGCTCATCCCACACGCAAGTCCCTGGGCGATGCTGGCCATGCAGCACAGCTCTGCAACCACGGGAAGACAATTCCTTACATCTGTGTAACCCTGTGAAACACATCGGAGCTTACATAGGCGTAACTGAGGCACAGTTTGGTCTTCATAATTATTGGTGATGATGATGTGTGAGGAGGAAATAGCGCAAGCTTGACCTTCACGTCCCAGGGGGAATTTGCAGAGCTGGCAGATATAAAACCCCTCAGCTTTTCACTTGTGAACTGAGCAAATTTGTTCTGGGAATCATTAATACATAATGCCATTCTGAAGCCAGTTTTTGGAGTAGAATTGCACATTTGACTATCCAAATCCTTGTCATCCCCACACAATTCTGCAATAGGGCTGGGACTGAAAGAAGTCAATTGTACTTCAGAAATTACATGCAGCCAGTTTAAATAAAGAAAAGTATCTGCTATTTGGTGCTTTCCATTCATAATGTGATTCCGCTCTGTTAAAATTCATTAGGTGACCTAGATCCTGAGAACCCATTCCTGCAAATTGCTGAATGCTTCCTGGGAAGTGCTGCAAGCTTTTGACTCTATGTAATAGGACTTGAAAGAGGTCAGCCCTGGCCAACAACTGTCCCTTACGTCTCTTCAAAATCCATGAGTCTATTCCCTTTCCTAGAGGTGATATAGTGACAGCCCTAATGATTCTAAAAGAAAAGGAAAAGCGAAAATACCAGACTTGAAGTTAAAACTGAATGCATTCATGACCTCTTGCACAAGCCCACAGTTAGCTCATGCTCCAAGTAAGTGCTGGACAAGAACTGGCAAAGGACTGCAATCCCAGCCAGGTGTAACAACTTAGAGACCAGTATCAAAGCTTTTACTGATGTGTCTAATCTTAGCACATCTTTACTGTCCAAGCTTTTCCCATCCACTTCCATCGTACTTTCTTTCCAGATGAAGACCTAATAGCAGATAGGAGAGGACCGCGACTCATCCAAATACATCATTCGAATTGGAATTTCACACAGCATTTGTGTTTTTTGCACATGAACTCTACAAACACTGAAGGGCTTTGATGTGCTTGGAGTGCAAGCTCTCCATTCTTGTACTAACCCTCCTTCATTAGAGCTCTGAAGACACATCCGCTCAGCTTGCAGAAAGGAAATCATGTGACATCTTAATTTACCAAGGTTATTGTACTCACTCTGTACTCAGTCTAAAATTAAATGGAGGCAAAAAGCCTGGGCTGATGCTTTGCTACAGATGAATGGCTAAAATCGCAAAATGTCAGGAAATGCAAAAATAAGGTTCTAACAGTAAACCGTAATTTAGCTGCTCGTCCTCTCTGTTTTGGAGTCTCTGCTAAAAAGAATGTAAATAATTAATACTTTGGGTATTTAAATAATGAAAACAGGAACTGAAAGATGTCCCTGTGTAGCTGAGTTAATATTCTCCTTGAAAGCATAAAGCCAGTGTGGGGTGCATATGACTTTTGCTAATGCTGCCTGCATGCCTCTTCTGCCTTCCCCTCCCTCGCAGCTGAGAATCAGAGACTGCCACAGCCCTAGTGCCCCTTTCACCATGTAGGGCACAAAGCTTTATTTTACTCTATTGTTCTTATGTGGGAGGTTGCCTTGGTTAATTTGGGTTTGCCTTTTAACTACAACCCATTTTCAGAAGGTATGCAAGTGTGTGTCTCTCTTCAAGCCCATGAGCAGTCCTGCTGGACTCTCCCGCCATTGAATCATAACTCTCCTGCAAGCTGGGAGATCACATCTACCAGCACTATGCACCTGGAGGCTGTCACTTGTTCTACCTGTATGGCTTGATATAGAAGAACAATGCTCTGTAAAGAAACTAATTGCAGTCAGCCCATGATAAGAAGTTCAAGATTAATATTTCAGCTGGTTTTGCTGTAGCAGTGTTCAGAAAACCGCCTACCATGGGAAAAGTGCTGCTTCTTTTTCTCTATTGTTCCTATAAGTAAAAAAAGCTGAACAGATCATTCCCAAATATTAAAACTAATTGCAGTGACTGAGAATGGACAGTTCCAGCCCAAAAGGGATTTTTCAGAAGGTTGCAAGACCGTGGAAAAATGGAGTTACAATGGAAAATGTTTGTGAATCTCAACTGAAGTGGCCACTGCTATAACACTTTGTGAGGCATTATACTTCGGAAGATCAAAGAGCAATACAGAGCTGAAAATATATTACTGTCTTTTAAAATGGCTTGTAAGACTTAAACCCAAACATTTAATGTTGGTCTCTGGGAAAAGAAAAGGAAAAAAAAAGCAACACACAAAATATAATTAAGATAATAAATGAAAGGCCTTTCTTTTCATCATTTCTATAACTACCTCAAATATCTGCTGGAAATGATTATATCAGCACAGGCTGGACTATATTAAAATAATGAAGAGTGAAGTTTTCACTGTGTTCCCATTTAATCATCACCTCACAACTTTACATTTTAATGTCTGACCTTAGGATATCCTCTTCCACTATCACATTAAGAATGTTGAAAGGAAACAGGAAGGGCCACAAGGGCTGTAGTTTCCTCAGAAGAACAGTGGCTATCAGCCTAATGGATTCTGAATTTCTCAGACAAAGAGCAGCAGCGACTCAGCCCACAGTCAGAGTTATCAAATGTTCACACAACACAAGCCTTTCCTCTAATTAACAGAGTTGCCTTCAATGAGGGCACTACCTTTTTTTGCATTATGTTACTTGAAGAAAAAAAATCAGCAGCATGGTGGGACCTAATCTATAAATAGCCTGATGATATGCAGAAGACAAAACAGAGACCATTTAGTTGCTTTAAAAAAAAAAAAAAAAAAAACAAACACAAAACCAAAAACAAACCACAGTAAAAAAGTAGGAAAGAAGACCTGCCAAAACATCAGGAATTGTGTTTGACCTGTTGTATCTCCTCCATGATTCAAAGCCTAGATTTGAAGTGAACTCCCAAAGCCATTAAGCAAGTGTATGGCAGGTTTCTGGATGTCATTTCTGTAGGGAGAAGCTGAACATTGCTGACTCAAGTACAGGTGAAAAGGCAGGGACTGGCTGGTCTTCTGTAATGAAATTTATAATATTTCCAGAGGGGCAGGGGGGAAGGAATTATAATGGATGAAAACAGGAGACAAATTATTAAATGGAATCCTTTCAGCAAACAGGCTGATGTTAAAATGGCATGTTCATGTAGGGGGTGAACAAGGAGAGGAGGAGGGCTCTTCATCATCATACAGATCATATAGGGCCAAATGGCTGCAAAATCTCAGATATTGTCTTAAAGCAGTTCCAAATGTGAGAACTGTGTTTGTTTCATGCAAACCTAGATGGGCCCTACGCTCTAATATACCTACATGAAATCAGTTTAACATAGTTTTCTCTATGAGAAATAGATGAGGATCCATCCTGGAAAAAAAAATGAAAGGAGCAATTTCACTTCCAACAGACCCAGAGTTTGGCTTCTTATGGAAGTGCAAATGAAGCTCGATGGCTGTGAATTTTTGCAGACAGGAGGAGCTACAGTATGAACTATGTGCCACAGTACTCAAGTCCTGTCATTTTTAAATTGACTTTTCTTTGGTAATATCAGGATGTTTGTACTACATTCATGGAACTCCCTCTGGTGTATAACTTAACACATGAAATTTCTTGCCTTATTCTTTACCAAAGAGCCTGTGCAGCCTGGTGCACAGACGAGCTGCTTTCATGACAGTGCAGAAGATGTGTCACATGTGTGTTTCTATTACAAATGGAAAGAATGACCTTGGGTCAGGTCGTGGCCATGGGAGGGCTGGGAACCAGGAAAACATCTGTATATCGTGTGTCCGTAAGTCCAAAGCGGCAAGGGTCACTTCAGTGTTGGCTCTGTGGCCCCACCAATGAAGGTGCCAAGCATCGCCAGTATCTCTCCTTTAAACAGGACCCTTATCTGAAAGAGCTAACAAAATTTAGACTCAAAACCAGGGTACTGAGGAACTGGTTTTTTACTCATCATCTTTTCTTCATAAAGTTCTTCCCTCTATCCATCTCATATTCAGTTCCCCAGAAAAAAAGGGAAAACACCATAAAAATTTCAGTCTTGTTCATCCCCAACCATCAACTATCTATCATATGGAAAGAAAGGGCAAGTGTTTTGTGGGTGAGGGTTGGAAAACACATAGCCTTACAATAAAAGCCTTGTTGTGGTAGGGTAGAGATATGGATGGATGGGCAGCTTGCTTTTGATACTAATAGGCAGGTGACTTAACATCAATTCTTCTTTTCTTTTCTTTTCTT
>VZTV01110792.1:5577-16735 GCA_013400875.1 Anhinga rufa
CGCCATGGAGGGAGGATGTTCGGCAGACTATTTGCATCAGAGTTCGAGAACCCACACAATAAAAATGAAAGTGCAGAGTGCGGGCCAGCTGCCCGCGATAAGATCACATTGTTGGAAAGGGGAGAAACATACTGTCTCCACAAAAGTATGAAACAAACGGTGAGATCGCACATGCAGCCCTTCTTCCTTGGGCGCTGACGTATCGAGCAATTTTGATTGATTTTTGTATGTCACGGTATGCCAAAGCCAACCTGGGAGAATTACAGCAGATGGTATAGCATGCAGGGGAATTTGCGCAGAGTGTGGATATGGAGGGGAACTAAAACCAATCATCTTTAACAAGTAAATGCAACTTTGTGCAGTTCCCCAGCAGCGGTAGGGCCGTAACTGATGCGATGGATTTATTGCAGCTGTTTGTGGGTGCGTTTGGCCTCAAATGGGGAGGAAAGAAGGCTCCGCTGTGGCTTGAACAGAGCTCTCGTTTGTTCTCTGTGCAGCTCCGGGATTCGGTTCCTCGCATCTGTGGCAAATCATCTTATTTACCACCTCCAGTGACCAATTCAGATGTCTACAGAAATGGCAGTTTAAAACATTCACAGATGTTATTAGAGATAATGGGCTAGCTGGGCTTTTTTTTTATCATAAATTTAACATATGCTGTGATAAAACTGCAGGGTTGGATTCAAACTCTCACCTAATTTTTAACTCTTGCTTCTTTTAATGAAAATTATTAAGAATAATTTTTTAAAAACCCTCTAAATAACCTTTAAAGTTCCTGCATGTCTTCCTCAAGTATTACATAAGGTTGTGGGGCTGAACTTGTTTGCATTTATTCTGGTTTGAGTTCCTAGGTGATTGCGACACCAAAATAAATGAGCACATCGTCATTTTAAGATGATCTTGATTTTAGCTAAGTATACCAACAATGTCCCTTTGCCAAAAAAATTCGCCCAGTTCCGTATTCCATGTCTGTTTTAATATCAGACTCAATGACTCGCATTTATTAAGGAAATTTGTCTGTAGAAATCAATACTAAATTTTAATGATGTTTTCTCAGATTCCTTGTGTATCAAGAGGGCTGGCAGATGCAATCCTTCCCAGTTCCTTTTCTTCAGTCAGTGATACATCTCCTAAGAAATACAGGCTGTCTTAAGAGGACACATCCTTTATCTTCTGCCTTTGTTCTATATGTTCATACTAAAATAATGTTATTCTCTTGATTTAATATAAAATATCTACTAAAGCAAGGCCTCCTTTGCTCATGTTGATGAGAAATGAGGCCAGTGAGCTAACCCAGGATTGTCCAGCATCTTGTGTTGCTGGCCAGTGTCACTGGTTTAATGCTCTGTGGATGACTTTCTGGGCCTTCTACACTACTTTTATACTCAGCAATAAAAAATGGTGCCTGTGTCATTGCCAAGGAGAAGTGGAGGATTTATTGCAGTGCCTGCCGGCCATTTCCCTCCATCCTCGTGCGTGCAGGTGCTAACATGTAACAGTGCTTTAACCTCCAGTGCTCTCACCTGCTTTGTCCTCCAGGGCTCCTTCTCCTCTGCTACGGATTCACAGCTTCTTAAAATCTTTTTAGGATGAAGTGCCCGAACACCATGACACCAGCTTTATGTATCCTCTGATGTAAAGCATAGACAAGGCCTTCTCTTTATTGCTTTCTCTGCCCTTGCTCTTGGGCATGAGGAATACCTGTTGTAGGGAGACCCAGCCTAAACCTGGGCAACTGGGCAACTTCACCACAGAGAGAGACACCATGTCATTGCTCCCTCCCAGCAAAAGCTTGTTAAGCTAGCCCACAAACGAGGGATTCTCCTGTGTCCTTTGTGTCTGCTATGATGGATGTGCTAGGAGAGAATACCTTGGTCTGTGACAGGACGCAAGGCTGTGCCCTGTCTCTGTCATGGACTGTGGCCTCCCAGTATAAAAGTGCATATCTAGAGGTAAATTCTGCACACTGCAGCATGGCTTTATCAAGCAAACTGGCTTGTACCTTTTGTACTAATGTGTAAGGACATTATCCTGGTGCTCTTTCCTTTGTCGCTACCCTATGAAATATAAAGGTCCCATTTTCACAGCTTTTTTTTTCTCTCGCCATCAAAGACGTTGACAGGACTGGCCCTGCAGTTTAGCACCACAGGCACTGGTGGTGGCTGTGTGGAGCTGTAGAGGTTTGTGAATACATTGGGTCAGGATTATCACAGGAACTGTATGTGCAGATTGGGCGTCTTCAGCAGAACTGTTTAAAAACTACTTTCCTGTGCTCAGAATTAAATGCAAGATGCATTTCTCTGAGTGGAGAGGTGGAGATGCTGGTCCTGTGCTCATGGTTGGTTTGATATTTTTTTTTTTTTGTGAGCTGTTGTGCTATTATTGATGCATACTCACAAGTGAATACATATCTGTGAGAGCCCACCTGATTTACTGAATAAAACCACAAGGCTGGTGGGTAGGAGAGGGACCAACGAGTCAAGCTTCAGATTGCTCGTCATTCAGTGTAAAAATGTGAGTAAATTATTCAGGCTTTCAGTGGCTTTATAATTCCTCCTCTTTAAAGCAGGGATTGTGGAATTTGGTTCTGGGAGGATCTTTTGCTTTTTAGATAAAGATGTTATAGAAGGAAAGAGCACCTCTTCAGGTTCCTGCGATCCCAGCTCTGCCAGGTCAGCCTTTGCTCAGTCAGACCAATGCTCTTTGTCAGTTATATCAATGTTAAGGAGAAAAAGAGCCCTAACTAACTAGTCTGTGGGTAACGGGTGGGGATTGTGGCCTGCAGATTAATTAGGGTTTTTGTTCCCTCTGTTTACTGATGCTAGAACTTAAGTAGGTACATCCTGTAGAAGAGCATTACTGAAACTGTGTTTCCTGGTGTTTTAGGCAGTATAACCTTCCACACTCAGCTGCATCTCTACAAAGTTGACTGGTTTGGTTTTTTATTTCTAGCTGTGTTTTTAGAAAAATGGACTTTCATGGAAGGTGAAGCTTTACACAAGAGCGTACCTGTATAGATTTTTCCAAGCCATGCACAGTAGTAGGGGACAAAGTCCCCACTATTCTGTAGGATAATCTTAAAGAAAAATAGTAGAAACATGTGTCATGAACTATAAAATACTGTAAGTTCTCAGTAAAGTCTGTTCAACACTTTTTCTCCCACCTAAAGAGAGTCTTTTCCATAATCCTTTTCCATATATACATGGATTTATTTTTCATTATTATTTTTATTAAAAGAATTGTGTTTTAAGAACCACTTAATCCACAGGGCTTAAACAAAGCATTAATGTCTGAATAGTCATCATAATGTAATTTTTAGGCTGAAAATCTTTCTGGTTTGGGATGCTTGTAGCCTAAAATCTTTCTGCTATATAAGGAAATGGATTTTGTTTAACTTTCTCAACCACGGTCTATGTGTACAAGAGAGGAGCATCCAAATTCAGACTAAGAATAGAAACTTTCTAACTGCATTAATAAGTTTCTGCCATAGCTCTGTAACTAGTAGTCAATGGTACAGTCTGTGTCATTACTCATCTCTGCTTTCACGAAAGAAGGTCACAGGTATGTTTTCTTAGTCCTTTGAATACATCAGGGTCTTTTTGTTTCAAAGTCCACAGTTGTAGCTATTTGGAGGTGGCCTTTGCTCTGTCTTCCCCCTAGTTGTTCCTCCCACTGTGTTGGCTCACTGAGTTTTGGCAGTGAAGGCAGCGGTGAGGCTCTTGCCTCAGTGTACTCTCAGTCCTTGCCCGAGCATCCCCTGTTTTCTGAAGTTGATGGCAGATCTCATTGCTGAAGACCAAGCTGCCAGGTAACACATGCAGCTCAAATTCCTGATCCTTCATGCGTTCCCCTTCAGTGCAGTGGGCTTGTGCTGGGGTCTGTGCACGGTTGTACCAAAATCAGCTCTTGAGTTCCCCAGTGCAAGCAGCTACACCAAGTGGTGGGATCCAGCCACCTGAGATCAGTTCCTCTGGCTCCAAGGGGGCAGCTGGTGGCTCCTGAGCTGGCACTGAGGAAGGGGGACACAATGTGCAATGGGGTGGGAGCAGGCAGGCTGAGTGTGGCCCTTGGGCTTTGGCAGCTGTCTAACTCTGAAACCAGCTGATTTTCTGGGGTAAGAGTGACCCTTAGCTGCCTTCCCTTAGGGCTGCATCCACAGAACTGGTGATACTGCTATGGGGGCTATTTACTTATGGATGCAGTATTAGCTTACTAGCATTTCACTGGTTCTTCAGGGAAATGAAACCAATTGTGCTCCATATTGACCCACACATTATACCTTCCCGGTCTAGGGAAGTGAGATGTAACTCCACTTTCCCCACAGCACATGCTCCCTTCCTGCTGGCTGGGAAATGCCGAGACAGTGTGTAAAATGCTTTGGTGGCCCAAGGCACAGTACAAACGTGCAGTGCTGTGCTGAGCTGCGTGTGAGCCGACCTCTGGCTGTGGGAGCCCACAAACCTCTTCTCGCTTGGTAATGAAGCACAACAGGCTGCTTCACCTGTCCACTGAGATGCATTTCTTGTACTTGTCATGCTTCACATTGATTCCTCTCTCTCAGATCTCATTTTACTTTTCACTGAGTCCCCCAATAACGTCTGGCTCTGCCTCTCTGTAGGCCACCGGCCAGAGAGATTTGGTGAGGAAGTTGCAGGACATGAACAAATAGGATCAAAATGGGCTCCCCATGCTACCCTTGGTTTTGTGTGCTGTGGGCTGGTTTTCCCCTGAGAGGGCAGCTGTTCTGCCCTTCCCTGCAGCTGCCGTGGGGCAATTTGGGGTGAGGATCAGGGTGATGGTGGTGGCATGGCATAGCATGGGGTGGTGTGCCACCCATGATGGCAGGGAGCTGCAGGTCCTCCCCGGCCTTCCTCTCCCTGCAGTTTTACCTGGGCTGTTGCACACTGACAATGGGGCTGCCATGGCTTTGGGCAGGAAAGAGGAGGCACCTAATCCAGCCCTTCAAACCCCATCCTGCATCACTGGCATGGGGTAGCCCAGAAACACCCTCACTGTTTCTCTTCTCATGCTGTAAAATGCACAGATTTTGAACTGCTGTGTGAACCTATAAATGCATCAGCTGGAAAAATCTCCAGAAAATTCTTTTTTTCTTTTCTCTTTATTGAATTTGGCTCATGGTGGTGACATGTATTGAGACTATAATTGCACATTCTCCCAATACATACCATGTCTTCCTTCTCAATGCAGAAAGCCCAAAAGCTCCCCATCAGTTGGCCCCGCACGCGGTGGATTCACAGCACCTCAAGTTATAGGGTGATACCTATAAATAGAGGAGTTTAAATGGAGCCACAGGCAAAGCTTGGCATTGTGGACAGGGTATGTGTAATAGGAATGGAAATGGGTTCCTGTCATTTTGCTCTGGAGTAGCTCAGCTCCATGACAGCATTATTATTTGAGCTCAAGGACAAGCAAGGCATCCCATGAGTTTAACCTGCTTCATCTCACAGCAAATGCAGGTGAAAAGTTTGTTGTGCCAGTGGCTCTTGGCACTGTATCTATAATACATACTTATCAGGGAAGTGCAATACAGAGATGGCACGCATTTAACACTCAGGCCCCTCTGCTAAAAAGTTAATTTTCCTGGAAACCAATTTAATTCCCATTAAGTCAATTCCTTAAATTTATTACCAGAGGCAGTAGGAGCTTGTTCATATAGGGAAGTTTTGCCAGTCGTACTCGCATATTATAGCAGAATGGTTAGAAACATCATTCCTTGCATAGATGCTTTTATTCTAGCGTAATAGTGACTTTTTGACAGAGCTTATATGTCTCCAAATGACAAAAGTAAATTAAGAAGAGTCCTTTTACTCCAGGAGTCACAATGGAATATCTCTACCTAATTCAGTTCTCTGTTTTATACTTTATAACTTTTCTGGGTGGCACAGATAGAGGTGCCCAGTAATACAGTCTCCTTGATAAAATGGTACTACTGAGAAGGGCAGCATGTAACCATTTGTCTGAAATTTGGGGGTTTCCCCACCTCAGCTGCAGTTTCTTTTACTGCTTTTGAAAGGATCATCATTTAATCTGACTGTGTGTGTTCATTTGCCCTTTTCTAAAAGCTGGGAAAACCTCTTTTTTTTCAAGTCTCCCAGGGTGCTGCCAGGTTTGAGTCATTAAACTTCAGATCTGTGAATGGAAAGCACTATTAGCTTTACTGCTTGACTGTATCATTATTTTTATTACTGTGGTGGCTTTTTAACAAACACAATGCTTTATAATCTCTATCCGAAAGAAATTGCATTTCACAGAGAAAGAACCATATGCTGTAGTTACAAGTAGGTTGCTATTAAACACCAGGCTAATTTTCTGCTGGCACCCAGGATCTCAGAGGCATCCCCTTATTTTACTGCCTGTGACTGGACACAATAGTGAAGAGTGACTGCAACAGGAAGAACAGTGTCTCTGAATGGGCTCCTACACCATCCCCTTTAAAAGAACACACAGATCCACAGGCAGCAGCCCTTGCAAGAATGAAGACTGCTTCCCTGTGGATTTGTGTCTTTGGACACAAAGGTTGGGCATGGTCTGCATCTTGGTGGGTTCTCAGATGTCTAGTAAGGGTTGTACTTGGCGGGTACGTGTGCTCTCAGGGAAGGCACTAATAGGGTGGTAGCCCAGCTTCCCTCCTGCTTCATTGTGCAGAGGCCTTCTGGATCATAGCTGGAATGGGGTGTTAATAAATCCAAGTTTTGTCCACCCCTGTGGAGAAAAGCCCCTTTCATTTGAGCATGAACATTATTTGGACAATCTGGAGTAATCTAAAGCCACTTTAAATTCTCTTTCACTTACATTGGTGTAACTTCACCATCTTCTCTGGAGTCCCTTGTCATTTATGCTGATATAAAGAAGAGACGAATCCATCCCTGTGTGCTTTGCTGACTGGGAGGAGACATTAAGAACAATGTTAGTGTTGCCTCTTCCTTCCTATCCCCATTTCTCGTGGTTATCCTGTTAGGCGATTCAGAGTAGCTAATTTTCTTTGACTCTCTTCTCTTACCCATTTTACAGTCTTTGCGTTGTCTCCTTTTAATAGTCTAGATACTCTTACAAAGGGCCTATCAGAAACACCTAAGTTTGATAGCTATATCATTTGAACTTATCTGGGCTTCTATTTAATCTCTGCTCGTGGTATGTCATGATGAAGAATAATGCGGGAGAAGATGACGTGTCTCTTATTCAGTAGCATCAATCTCTTCCTTCATTCTTCTCTCTACTGTAGAATGAAGCAAGGATAACAAAGTTTAGATCTTGTCTCTTTTGATTGCTTAATTCATTTTATAGCTGTGTATTTGTAATGTAGCTTTGACAGGTATATCTTTGGGAGAAACTCTGGCCCAGTTCTTGTCCGCATGGACAGAATATTGAATATTCTTACGGATGTACTTCTTTTATAATGGGATTTTTTGTTCTTGCAATTCATTTTATTGTCTGTTAAGTTCTTTGTGAGCAAGGTGACATTAACAGGATCACAGTCAGCAGGTACAATGGAGAATTGTGAATATGGTGTGATGCAGTTCATTGTAAAGCAGTAGGCAGGTTTCAGAGGTGTTCTGTCTTAAGGCCATGTTTGTTCCTCAAGTACCTGTAATCACATCCTACAAGAAAATGGTTTTAGTAGATGTATTAAAATAATGAGTTCTGTTTCTAAGCACATTAGGAGTTACGTAGCTGCATTTGGTGTTTAATGCGAGACCTACATTTCAGACATCCGAGGTTGCTCCCTGACATTAACAAATCACTAACGTAATGGCTATGAAACAATTTTAATTTATTGTTGTCTTCACATTGCTGAGTATCTTTTCTGCAGTTACCAAATAATATAATTTGCCTTCTTAGACTCAAACAGCTGAGCAAAATTTCAAGGCGAGGCGAGCTGTACTAATGAGGACAAGCAGATGATGGTGTGAGTTGTGTATCTGTACCACTACCCTGCATGTCAGCAAAGGATATGCAAAATCCTGTATTGCTGCACTGGCAGGGTGTGTACGCTTTGGGAGGGGCGGGATGGTGGAGGCAAATGGAGAGAATGGGACAGAACTCCAAATAGATGCTATTTACTTGGAAAACAAAATGCTCCTTAAGGGGGTGGGGACTATGAGCCCAGTGCTTAGTCACGGTGTGCTCCCTCTGCTTGGCTGCCTCCATGGGGGTTTGCTTTGGCTTGCTTGGGTTTTTTTTTCTCTCATTTTTTTTGCATCCTCCTTTTACAGGAATAGTCACTGAAAGACCTATTTTCCTTCATATGCATAGCATGTGCCTGCATCCATGGGATGATCTGTGCTCATGCTTAAGGAGGAGCCTGCCTTTGTTTCTGATACCTTCTTCCAGAAATGGGGCTAATTATGTTGGGTTTTTTTAATGCTTTTTCTACATGCCGGATTGCTGTTAGACTCATCACATTTCAAAGAGATTTAATGCAATCCATTACAGCATTAAGTAATTACTCATCTATTGTTGCAATAAGTAAACTGATCATAGTGATGTTTAAAGAGCATGTGTTGATAATGTAGGAGATATGGAAATTTTAGAAATGCTGCTTTACGCTGCTTTTTTCACTATTTTTAATGATTAGCGTAGTTTCTGTCGTCATTTGTAGCCTCCATTGATCTCTGCTTATTTTTCCATTAACGTATTTATCACTTCCTTGCTGCAAGTCTCTCCGTAATAGCATGCCTATATGATGGTCATTTGCATTGTTTCCCAGTGCCCTCTGTACATCTTACCACTTGGTTTTCCTACCGTGTCTAGTTAGTAACACTGAGTGGTCTTTTGGGCTGTTATGTATGATAAGGCTATCACTGAAAAATTTGTTTCATGCTTTCCCTGTATAGACATTATGCGGTTGCTGTTGGAAACATTTGAAATAGCTTAATCTTTATTGTATATTTCATTGTTTTTATTAGACACAGTCTCTGTTCAGAGAAAAGAAGGATCAAGAGAACTAAATTTGAACTAAGTGTTTGGGGTTCAGAAAGCAGAACAAAATGTCCCCAAAATTACAGCACACTTTTTTCCCCCCTGCTGCTGTGCAGAAAAGCATTAAATGGCTCTTCTGCCTTGTGCAATGGATG
This sequence comes from Anhinga rufa, assembly GCA_013400875.1. Classification (NCBI taxonomy): domain Eukaryota; kingdom Metazoa; phylum Chordata; class Aves; order Suliformes; family Anhingidae; genus Anhinga; species Anhinga rufa. The sequence goes on from VZTV01110792.1 coordinate 14,673, forward strand.
CTTGCCTCTTTAATCCCAAACATGGGCTTTTCTATTTGGTGTCTGTCTTGAACCAGACACTAACCAGATGTGGACTATCACTGTTTCAGCAGGCTGTAAAACAAAAGGAAAGAAAAAAGAGTTTGGTGGAAGTGGAAAAGTTTTGCTGGTCATATTAAACTCGGTGTCAACACCTAACGATACCGTACTATAGCTCTGGATATAACTTTTCCTCTCCACTCAGTTTTGATGAGCTTTAAAAAAACCAAGTGCTTGTGGGGGTGTTTTTACCCCGCTATTGCAGCTGTGACCACTGAAACAGAAAAGTGCAATGACTTGTCCAAAATCAGTGTTGGGAGCAGAGCACAACATGGTTTGACCTTACAAATATTAGTTTTCCCAAGTTGAGGAACCAAATTGTTTCTTGTGTGGTTGATGCATGTGTTGCCATTTTGCTTGCTTTATCTAAGATCAGTATTTTTAACATTGTAACAAGCATAACCTAACATCAGGGTTAAAACCTGATCGCGCTGACACAAATGAGATTTTTGTCATTGACTTCGAGAGAGGCTGAAATTTCACTGTTGAATTCTGTATGCACTTCAGTGCTGTTCAAACCAGGTTGAAGATCATTTATTGTTCAAAGAAACTGTGTGGCCTATCTCACAAGTTTTATTTTCCACAGCAGTGATCCTAACCAGACCTGTAGTCGCAGTACTGACACTGTGCAGGAGGAAACCTAGTAGTACAGCACTTGGCAACTCGCAAAGTAATTCAGCATATTTGTTTAACACTGCAGTCAGTGTGCTTGTAGAATTACTGGATTTTTTTTCCCCTATTTATTTTCTTTGTTTTTATTGTCTTGGTGATGGGTTTTGGGCTGAGTGTGTAGACTTGCCAGAGTATTTCCTCTGTTGTTTACACCTGTTATGTAAATCCTTGGCATTACGCTATTTTTCTCAGCTGTGGAGACATGTTGGTTTGGACTTTGCTAGCATGAGTGTCATGGCAGTAATGGGACTTTGTCCACATCTAGCACTGTCTATCCAAGGGCGTCCCAATCTCCAGGACATTGAGGGACTGGGGCTCACAGCCATGGTGCTCACCACCACTGGTCCGTCTATATTTCTAAGGCTGTTGTTGCAAAATAAAAACGTTAAATATTTGTTAGTTTGTTTATTTAAGTAAGACTTGAGGTTAAATCTCAGATTGGGAGTCTACAAAACAGGGAGAAATGCATGGGCCCATGTTCTGCCAGCCTCTAAGGCTTTTTTTTTAGTCTAAATATTCTGCAGTGCTGTTGTATCCCTTTGAGAGTGGTGGGTCTGAAAACGGACAGCAGAAGTGATTCTGGACTGAAGTTCTTTTTGTCTCTCCCCTATGACTTGGCATGCAACATCAAGCAATTCTTTTGTTTTGACAACTTGGATTTTAATTTCCTTTTTTAAAATTATTCCTATTATTATTATTATTAATAACATTCACTATCAGCCTCAGCCAGTATTCCATAATAGATGGGAACTATCCAACCTCTCCTACTTCAGAGAGGTGTAAGCTGATGAGGAGAGGCAGGACATTTGGGGCCAAGTTTCTGTTTGCTCATCAGTGGCACCTTGGTGACAGCAGTGCAATCAGTAGCAGCTTGATTTGCGGTATTGCTGGTCTTCTGGAAATAAAGGACAGGAGAGATTCTGGGAGAAAGCTTCAATGCCTCTTCTGCTGTCTTGGCCGGTTTTGTCTGGATGTAAATTGTGTCATACACATGATTTAAATAACTCAATAAACTTATTTAAAGGTCTCTAAACAATCCCAGAGCCAGAAACCTCGTCCTGCTGAACATGCAGAGGTCCCTGAGGACAGCAGTGGACATCAGCCGATAAGATGTAGAGAGTAAAGATCCCAGATTCGGCCTGGAGACTGCAGTGTATTCTGACCTGAAACTACCCTCTGGGCTGCAGCTGGTCTTCGGGGATGCTTAAATCAGAATTGGTCTTAATGCAATGGAGAGGTAGGAAAGGTGGGGAACAACATGAAGTTTTTGATTTGTGCAATGTATTTAAATAATTAATTTAATTGAGAATAAA
>VZTV01110800.1:0-18290 GCA_013400875.1 Anhinga rufa
ATTAAAAAAATTTTAAAAAGTTACACTAACTCTATAAAGCACCTTGCTGTCACTAGGAGGTAGGGCAAGCATACGACTATCTGTTCAACACCACACTTCTGTTCCAGAAATGGGTACCACGATACCAACGCACATCTGGGTCACCATCTTGCAACCTGTGTGGGCAAACCTGCACCCATGTGCTCCCCCGGGCTCCCCTGGGAACGCGTGACCAGGCTGGACCACCAACAGCGCCGGGCACCAACCTTTCATAGAAAGGAAAGGCTTCAGCATTACTTTATTACTCCATGTAGCTTTTGATGACAGCAAAGATCATCTCTATCCACTTAATGTACTTAAAGCAGAGCAATTCTCTTTTATTCTGTGTCCTGGACAAGTCAGACAGTTCATAACACACCAAAAAAAAACCCCAACCAACAATCTCCCTCTCTCAGTAAATCAGCAACAGTTTTATGCCAAAATATTCAAAAAGAGGATTAAAATTATTTCAATGCCATCTTGCTGAAATACTGCATCTTTACTGACAGCGGCATGGCTAAGCTGTTATAGCAGCAAGCAATCTTTATTCACAGCTTCCTGATCCTTTCCAGAAGGTGGGAAGTTATCCTCACCGGAGTAACAAGTGATAAGGCTTGAAAGACTGCTGAGCAGCCCAGGCACTCACCTGCCCCCAGGCCAGACATCCAAAACAGTCTCTGCAGATAGCTCCTGAACTTCTCCTTAGGCGGCTGCTGTTGTTCCCCGACACACCGAGGGCTTTTGCAGCAATTTAGGTTGCCCTGTCTCCTTTCCTCGCCACAGGCAGCCTTCGCCACCTCCGAAGACCACGGCTCGCTCTCCCACCCTGCTTTTTACTCCCGACTAAACCAACTGCAATTCCTTTACTCTTTCCTAGACATCCAGCTATCTCAGTTGCCCTCTCATGGACTCTCTCCATTTGATTCACAACTTTTTTGTTTATATTTCTTCTATTACTGAAACAAAATTTAAGCGATTTAAGGACTAAACAAGTAACAGCCCACAAAAAGCTGTTCAGGTTAGTTTTCTACAGATTTCAACTTCTGACCTCTTCCCTTGCACCGTCACCCAACATCCCTTCGATTTCCACCTCCCCACTGTCTCCCAGTTTTCCAAATGCCATCACAAAATTCCTTTCTAATTCACTTCTCAAAAGATACAATCTAATGGGTAATTAAAAATACAAAAGAAAATTTAGGAATAACTGTTCTCCCTTAACAGCTTCCATCCCATTAAAATATTTTGCTGCTATAATGCCTACGGGGCTTATCTTCAGTTGCAAGAGAACAAAGAAAACAAACACTGAAAATTTATCTAAATAAGCCACAATATTTTGAGAAAAGCTACCATGGTGCTATGGGACCTTGGAAACTTGCAGCAAAATATGTGATATATTGCTAACAAGTAAGTTTTGCTCTTCAGTTCTATGAGCAGAAACCGTAATAACAGCAGGCTCTGCAAATCCTGCCCTTCCTATTTCACAATATATTTCACATCAGCAAATTGCATTGGAAACACTATTACAACTCCCACCACAAAGTCCACCACTACCTCCAGTTGTTTATGCTTTTGAACTATTAGCAAACAAACATTAAAGAACATTAAAGTAAATAAAAGGGAGAAAATAAACTACAGCATTAACATATGATCAACTACATTAAACTGTAAATAAAAGTACAGAGTCATTTTAAGGGGCGAGGGGGGGAAACTGCTAAGTTTGTTTATAAAGGAGTCTGGTTCTCTTCCAAGCTTCACGTTCCACCCTGAAAATAACTTCTTAAAACAGCTGTCAGTTTTTTTCAGGGGGAGGGAGAACGATCTACCAGCAAATATGATCTTTCTTTAGAAGCACATGAGCAGCAGAAGCGCATGGGTAGTAGCTTGTGCTTCACTGAGAAAATTCAACTCCTATGCGGCCCCTAAAATCTGCAGTCAAGAATGTGAAAGAGCATCCAAAAAGAAAAACTAACCTCCATGGAGACACCCCAGCATCTGAGCTCACGAAACAGAGAAGCACCATCACCTCCATGCTCAGAAGACCATGGGAACTAACCATCTCCCACTGGACCAAAAATCAGCCATTAATCTTCCTTTCACTTTGGGTTCTTTTAAAACATTTTTTCCCCCCAATTAACTTCTTAGTTAAGTAGATTTTTAAAAAAATATATCTTAAAATTAAAAACTGTAATGTATTTAAAAATTAAGTAATTGAAGCTCCAAATCTCATAATAGTATATTTTAAAGGCAAACGTGAAGGGACTCCACAACCTACTGACTGTGCTGTAACCATTCACATTAGCGCTTACCTTTCAGATTTTCATGTATTATATACACTTGGTCTCTTTGCTGTCTTGGCTGATAAAACGGCACGGCAACTAAAAATACGGAAATTTTTTTGTACAACGTAGTTCAAAAACTCCAATTTCTCCACACATGGAGACTCGTTCACATCAGAAAAAGTATTCCCATAAGCAGTCCTGCTAAGTAGTCTCTGTATTCAAAACAGTCAAACATTCGCTGGATACATTTATGGAATCAATCACTTCTACACATGGGACAAGTAGAGGCTCCTCCATGTTTTAACTGTCTTGGAATTTACTTTGGGGAGAGCTTATTACAAATGAACAACAAAAACCATCTTGGGTATACTATCGCTGCTGCTCTTTCTGTCTCCAACGTCCAAAAAGCTAAATTGTGTTTCAGGAAGCAGCATGAATCGCCCCAAACGCTAGGCAGCTTCAGAAAACTTTAGACCATTACAGAATCACTTCCTTCCTCCCAAATAAATGTCACTTAAAAATCCTCTCTCTTCCAGAGCTACTGTAACATTGCAGTAAGAAAGATAAATCATTATCTGTTTTGTATTAAAGAAAAAAAACCTACTAAAGAAAAAAACCTACGTAGTTCCTGACAACTTCTCCTCTCTAAGCCTCCGGCACAACACTCGGCTCCAACCGCAAGCGCAGGAACTGGAAACCAAACAAGAAGATGCAGACGAGCAACTGGGAAAACATCACTAATGAGTATCTGCAACCCAAGCACGGGAGAGCAAAACAAAGACCGGGCTGCAGGATGAGCATTACCGAGCAGATAAAGTGGACATTCGGCCTTACCAACGCTGCACCTACCCGTATCGGTGAAGAGATTTCAAATGCTGCTGTGCTGAACTTGCAATTCTTCATCCTGTTTTGGAAACAGCGATGCCTGGTGTCTCCACAGTCCCCCTATCTCTTCTCATCCTAACGTCCAAACACAGATTTTCCTTTTCAAGACCGCGAATTACTTCACAAATTCTTTATATTGCCGTACTAAAAAGGGAAAGTACAATTTTCCCCTCTATTCCCCCTTACTTCAACATGGGGGAAAAATACTGTGGGTAGAAAATGTGGGACCATGATGGGACGTAAGAAAATATTCCCATCTCAGCAGAAAAAGAATATTGGCAGACCAGCAGCATCCAAGACAGAAATATTAAGCAATGCACCCTGCGTCCCATGGCACAATAATACTAATTTTAACTACTCACTATTTAGTCTATTTAACTCAGCTACAGTAGCAAGCACCTGGGTATCTGGACAAACCTCAAAGCAAGCAATTTGGGAATCACTGTCAACAAAGCATTAGCGCAGCTTCGTATCGATAAATAAGCTTGTTACTCAACCTCAGCAGGTACCAGCACTCCATGTCGCTCATCCTACCACAAACACATTTTAGAAGTGAATACATGTATGACTGCTGGGGATTTAAACCTGGTTTTAGGAGCAACATAGCAGAATGTACAGTAGAAATCCCGGTTACAGCAAGCCAACCCTTCATTGTCACGCTTTCGGGATGTGGCTGGTAAGCTTCGCCTAAAAAAACTGTAATAGTTAAAAACTGGCAATAGTTAAACTTCACAGAACAGGAACTATTCCAGAAGCTTTATTAAAGCAAGCAGGAACACCACAGAACACAAAGACACCTGACAGTAGCTATAACTGGAGTTTGATTAGGGATGACTTACCTCCTCTGGCAGGTTATTGAATGGGCATCTCAGGAAAATAATACATTGAGCCAGTCAAACGTCTAGACAATGGTTTTTCAGGAATGGGCTACACAGCTACAGGTGAGGAGTTTATTCATTAAGAAACTAAAGACAGGGACTCTAGACAGAGTTTTCAAGCCAAGCACTTGGCTCACTCTTACCACAGTATCCCTATACAGGTAACACACCTTTAATCCACACTAGTTATTCAAATACCCGGTGATCTTTCCAGTTTGTGTACTGTGCCTGGGTGGTAGATTATTATCCCCTGACAGGGGAAAGGAAGGAGCAAATACTAGAGAGTAAAATTTCATCCTCCATTTGTTATGGTTCAACTATATATTAGTATAAAAATATCCAAATGCATATAAATCGAGACATTTATTTTAAGCTTTCTTGAAATAAAGGCGTTTGGAAGGGAGTTTTCTTCAATTTATGAGACATGGCAAAGTCACATCACCAAAAGAAGCTAACTATGTTCAAAAAATGAAAACTATTTCTTTATCCTACAAGGCTCTAACAGAGCCATTACCAGCTCAAGCGTAGGGATGGGATCCTTACTAGTTTTGCTTGATTACGGCCCAACGCTGAATTCAAGCTGCCACCCCCTCCTTTCCTTGCTTCCACAATGCACACCCCCTCTGCCGCGTGGGGCAGAACAGCACATCTGGAATAAGTTATCGGCGTTATGGGCTCACTGCTGCCTGCTCTCACTGTGCGAGAGCGCACCTCGCTGGGGCTCACGCCACCAGCTCCTCATCAACCGAGAAGCCCAGGTAGCAGCAGAGACTCCTTAATTCAAGACCGCTTCTTGTCTGAGAAGCGCCTCATTCTACAAATCAAGACCACAGGATGAACCCTTTCAATGACCATCTAATATCAGCTCCACTTCACTGGCTAACTTTCCATAAGATCGTCTTTCAGCAGTCATTGCAGCAGAGTTGCAATTTTACATATGCATTGAAAGGCAATAAAAACTCTTACAAATACTCTCAGCCATCCTTCTGATCCCAAAGTCTGCATTTATAGCTTCAACTCTTGTACTTTGTGTTCATTTTACTGAATCACAACAGCAAGGACTTTTAGAACACCATTTTGATTTACTTATATTTGTGAAAGTCATTGGCTACATTTAAAGCTGTCTTACTTGGATAAACTGTAGACATTCTCAGTATATATTGAATGCAGTTCCTGAGTGGAGTATTAGGTATTCCTCCCACACAGACTGTTGTGTTACCATAAAGTCCCCAGGATCACATTTAACACACACACAATATCACGTTATTTCCACAAATTGATTAATTCTGCTATTAAAAACGACTGGCTCTTTTTCGAAATGAAACAATTATAACTGTAAACTTTAACAAAGAGTGCTGTTTGAATTAGGAGGATTTAGCATTTAAAAAGCTGCACCAAACACTGGTGGGGCACGGTCCAAACTCCTGGCCTTACTAAGCAGTCCAAGAATTAACAAATCCTTTACTCCAAACGGGTTAGACAAGCAACGCACTGTCAGCACAATCTAACGCCGCAAAACCTTCTCCATTGCAGCAGCAGCAGAACAACTCACACAAATTTATGACTGTATTGGCTGCACGCTTGTACGAGCCTAACATCAGCCATAGACAAGTCAAATCATAATCTAGGTCCCAAAATACATATGTAATGCAGTTTATCTAAGTGTTTATCAAAGACACTTCTTCAAAGAAGCACTGGTAAGCGTGGAAGTCTAGCAGGCGAATATCCTCACTTGGAAAAAAAAATCTTAATCTAAATTTTAAGACAATTTCCAACTTTGTCACCTCCTGAAATCTTGGAAAGAATTAAATGCTTAACAGATGTGCTACATCTTAAATATAGCCACATCCTGCAAGCTTTTTTTTTTCTTTAACAACACTTAGAAAACACTGTGCCTGAACAAAAAATGTCTTCCGGATGGTCCGATTCACTTTCAGTACCCAATTACGGACACAAAAATCATTACCAACTCCTGAACAGCAAACAGCCACCACTGAACTTTCTCTATCTCCGAGCAGGGGTAAGCAACGAAGCACAACGGTCGTCCCCGTGCTTCATCAGGGCTCAGAAACCAGCACCTTCCTCTCGGTAGCCTTCACCTACACATTTAAAAAAAAATGTCATCCTTTATCTCCTTTTTTTACCATGCCCTACATCAGGCAAAGCAAGAGGTCGTAGGCTCAGTTACCACGAGCACGCAGGTCGTATTCAAGCGCACCTCCACTAGAGCAGCAACCTTCCCAGATTTCCTGGATTCCAGATTTTCTGGCGAAAGATTCTCCTTTTCCAGAGCTGGCCTCCTGCAAGCAGCACTGCCGAGCTGGGCAGATCCCACACCGTACTGAAGCAATCACAGCCAAAGACACGCGCGCTCCGACAACCTCCCTTAGGTGCGGCTCCCACCTTCTATTATCAACAGGTAGGTTTTATGATGCTCCCTATTAAATACAGATAGCTAAGCCAAACATTTATTAAAAAATACCACCCATTTGATGAAAATCTGGTTGTTTGTGCCACAAGAATTAAGCACTTTCCAAGGCAATTAAACATGATTCAAGCACACAATTATTCAGAAATAACGGACTGCAGAAACAACTCAGTATTTTCATGTAAGAAACATCCTAAGGACGCACATATTTACTGAAATGCTATATATACACATATACATGTATGCATAAAGAGCAAACAGCAGCTTTATGTAATTAAGATTTTTGGACTTATTTGTGGAAAACTATCATCAAATACCAAATTAAAGTATCTGACACAGGTAAGAAAACATGACTTCAGCGAAGACTAGCAGACCTTTTGTTTACCTCTATATCCACAGCAAATTCCAGCAGCAGCAGTGTTTCACAACCTAAGACGTATATGTTATTTTAACATCCTCAGCAGAAAAATTCGGTTACTGATCATTATGGATTCCAGAACCTGGGGTGAGGCGTGGGGTGTGTGTGTGTTTCTCTTAAACGGTTTATTGGGATTATGAAACAACTTACAATAAATTTTCTCATCCTCACGTGGTATTTTTAAGAATGCTTTCTGCTTCTAGTTGATGCCACATTGCCAAGCAGCAAGTAAAATATTTAAATATTATTCACATTGTCTCATTAGTAACTTATATGTACATGTGAGATAGACTCTCTTTCATAACCTGTATATGAGGAGCAAGGTCACTCCCAAACAGGGAGTCAGACAGAGCAAACCAAGTAAAATCCTTCTGCTTTCCTACATATTGTTATCAAATTACAACCATGTTTTAAAAACTGGAAATAGATGGGAAGGGTTACAAAAGCCTTGGATCAAAGTCTGATTATCTGCTGGTGCGATTTCACTGTGGGTGTGTGCAACCCTGCAAAGTCTCCATCTTTCTTCTGGAAGCCTGTGGCCATTTCTTCTCTTAGTGCGGTCCAAACGCAGCCCTCCTAGAAACACAGACAGCTCTTACTAAGCATCACGCTGTCTAAACAAAGGAAGTGCGGAGCTCATGTTGTACCTGGACTCTTTGCAAATAATGCCCTTACAGGAACATTTCCTCATTACATCCTGCCTTTAACATCGGTCCTGTCAGGCCCTGAGCATTTCCAAAAGATTTATCTGTTGTACTTTTGTCCAAGTCAGTCAGAGGTTAAAGACACTTAGTACCTTACGGAGGGACATCACATGTCCATTAAACAAGAGTTAAAGAATGCAAGAATTTGATTCCAAGAACTACTGGGAGCCGTTATGCAAAAGCTTACCAGGGAGGCCTTTTGAAAATAGCATACCTAATGTAATACCCCATAAAGAAAACAAAAATATTAACTGCTATTCTGTATATTAGGTACGTGCATCTAAGTCAGACATCAAAGCTGCACGTTTAAAAAATAACAAGATTCCATTTCTGACTCAAATATCCTTGTTTATCTAATGAATGTAAAGAATTAAAGCATCCAGCATCAGAAGTTTTCCCATGTTTCCTGTAGGCTGAATCAATATTTAATACCATGTTTGATTTCAATTATAGACTTTTTTTTGCTTATTGTGCAGTTAAACACAGTCAACCAAACCACCACCATTTTGGCTCTTCAAACATACGAATAGTTGTTAAATCATTGTTATTGATTATTCATTAGCTTTGCTTTCCACTTTCTCCTCCTCCCTCTCTTTGCAGGGGGGAAAAAAGGAATTTTTCTATTAAGGCCCATAAATTAAAGAAGACCAGAAGGAAACTAATTCTTTATAGACTTAGTTATAGACAGCTGGATGTGGATGCCTTTCGGCTCTTTCCGCGTGGCCCCTCTGCTTCCCTTGCAATGGGAGGACCTCTGGTTTAAGGAATCACGCGGCCAGCAGGAACCTTCCAGCCCACGATGGCATCCACACAAGTGAATCTGAGTTAACTTCAGCTGACAGCTGAAGGCGGGGGGGAGGCAAAAGGAAGGCAAGTCACTGTTTGACTAGTAGATATTCAAGATGTTATATGTATAGCAAAAGACATTTTCCTTTGTCTGCGTGTTCCTGCATGTGTTAAAGCAGCAGACAGTAGGAAAGGTCCATTAGCAAGCTACTGGACTTCATTCCACTAGCTCCTCTGCCCTGGTCCAATATTGGAGATTTTATAAGCAATGATATTTTATTACAATAATGGGATTTCTAAATTAATCGAGTCAAGTTGAAGACAACAGCTTTAGAAGTGCAACAAGAGGAACAGTAAGTGCTATCAGTGAAATAAAAACTTGCAATATATTCATTGTTATTTATATGGTTTGCTAAAAATTCCCACATTAAGTTACTGTAGCAAATACAAACCCAAAACGTTTTCAGGCAATTGTAAGGGGCATTCTGAGTCTGAGGGATGCTAGCTGAAGACATGTAGCTGGAACGTTTTATTCCTTCACGGAGTCATTTCAGAACTGTGAAAAATATCTATCCCTGAAGCCATATATCTAGTAGGCCTATTGCTCTAGGTTAAAACATTTAAGGAAACAAAAATGAAGGAGAATTTTCATTTGATGAAAACAATTCGGCTTGGAAGGGCAGTACAGATTTCTGGTACAGTCCAACGCTGACAAACGCCTAGCAAGATAAGCCTAACCAGCCAAACGTCCCATTGCCCAAGGCAGTCCCAGTGCCCCAACGCTGTAGCCGTATCGCTATGGTACAGTCTCCAGTCTGCACCTCTCCTCCAGCTGCCACTTCATATTTTCACAAATTATTACTTGGGAGCAAGCAGCTACACTTTCAAAACCTGCATGGCTTTGTTTTAAATCGAGCTCCAACAATTTCCGACAAACCTACGAAACAGCCATCACAATAATGCAAACTTATATAACAGGACCCGTTAAAATGCGTTAATGAGCCTCTATCGACTAGCAGGCTTCTTTGCAACGGCAGCTCCCACTGGAGGTTAAAAATTTAAAGGCTAGGAATTTTTTTTTTTCCTTTCTTTTCAAAGGACAGAAATGAGATTGAAAATCATCTAAAAATAGCAGAGAATTTTCAAGTGTCAGCTGTAACGGAAAGAGGAATGGCTGTCTCTCCTTACAGAGCCAGGATGGATGGAGGGAGCTTGCGATTCAGGATCGAGAGAGACAGCTTACACACAGACTGTAGATGGTAGAAAATAATTTTAATTTACTAATTTTAGTAATATTCCAGGACAACCTACAGCAACTTGAAATCCAATGAAACTGTACTTTGCTTTAAAGTGGTGAATGTAAATTCTTATATACCTTGCCTGCCAGAAGGGAGGGTGAAGTACATATTGTGAAGTAAGTGCAAAGGGTGTAAAACAACCCATTCAAATCATGCATCCTCCTCATGACAGAAGATGAATATAAATTACGTGCCTTTGACTTTGTTTTGTCTTTTCCATCAATCTTTTTCCCCTAAAAGCCACAGTGTCAAGTCTTTTATTTAAAGAAGTTCTCTTGCATTTAAATAGTCCCTCACCTACCTCTAAAGATTTACTGATGTAAAAGGGAAGAAGGAAGAAGAGAGCTTGGATTTGTTAATCGTAGAGTACCCGTTTTCACTGTGGCACCTATATTTTGGGTAGCCCAAGAGTGAAACATAAATGAAGGACTCTGCAGATGATGATCACCGCATGCAGCAGAAGCCACGGCGTCCCTCCAATATTACAGGACCTCGGATTTCAGTGCTCACCTTTCCCATGTTCTAGAATAAAGTTCCACTCCTGCCATCCTCGCTTCAACTCTTGTAGGATGTAAATGTCTTAAGGGCTATCGAAACTGTTACTTCACTCTACAGTGCTTATAAGGGCTTAAACAGGCAGAGCTGCAGCACTTTACAACCAGCCTGTCAGTACTGCCTTGACTTCTTTGTTAATTAGTGTCAGGACACACAATAAACTGAAACCAGAGCCCACACTGTTAAACAAAGCATATGGTTGGAGTCAGTCTCCATCCCGTACTAAAGCAGAGAATCCTACGTAGATACTAAGGATGCTAATATATTATTTTCCACTGTGTGTGCAGTCAAATTAGCCCTTAAGTATGTTATCAAAACTCAAAGCCTCAAAAGCCAACATCCAACTTTCCCTTAAATAATAAAACAGCTTAAGTCTGACTATTTTTTAATTGAGATATCTTTCTACTTGGTCTTGCACAAATAAAACCAAGAGCAATTCAACAAATCTTCCTCAAAATTTGGAGAAATTGCGACATTCCTGCAGAAGTCACAAAGCCTGCCTGGCAGTAAAGCTGATGGGAACTAATGCACAAACACACAGGCTTACTTTCAGAAAGTTATGTCATTGTATCTCATAAAATATTTGGAAAGCTCAATCACTAGGTTTTCATACAAAGTTCTTTCCTTTGTCTATAGCGGTGAAACACATCCTCACCAAGTGAAGATTTGACAAGAGCCAGGTTGAGCAACTATATTCACTATTTACCTCCTTTTCTTTTTGCTATTACATGGTGAAATTACAGATCACGTCAAAATGTTAAATCAATGTAGGATTTACTTCTTCCTGGCAATATGCCTTCATGCAAATTACTTCTAATTATAATTCTTTATCTGTCACTGAACACTTGTCATTTTTTAAATACAGGAGTGCAGTCAACCTGTGTACAATATTTTATTTTCAGTCTCACAGTTGAAAATAAAATCGTGAGCTACTATCTCAATAACAACAGTTAATAGGTCAGATTATGTAAAATTGATAAATGGACTATTGACTAAAATTTTCTGCCTCGGTCAGCACTCAGAATTTTGTTTTGCAGGACAGTGGAAATACATACACATGCTTACTCCATTTCCACTTGAAAAAAACCTGACGCTTGTTCTATCCATCCGTTGTTGCCTGACCGTTAGACTAGTGTCGGAAGACATGAAATCCAGAATTACCATGTCTGTCACAAACGAGTTCAAGAAATATAAAAAGCTAGTATCTGAAGATTTACATTTATTGAACATGATGAAACTAGAGGTTGAGTGGGAAGACCTGCACAGCAGCTTGGCAAGGCACAAGACAAGCACCCTAACCTTCTGCACCCACCCCAAAACCACTCACTAGTTCGAGACTGAAGCTGCTCTTAGCCAAGCCACAGGGCAAAGCTGAAGCTGTGCAGAGCTCTCTGCAGAGCTGCCTGCTGGCACAAGCACAAGTCTTCTAGACTTACACTATGCCCAGCAAGCTGGGCTCAAAAAGCTAAGGAAAACTTTCCTCTTGTCTTTCATCTATGTATGAACTTCCAGAAGCACATGACAGCTACGGGTCCTCCGAGCACAGGTCTGGTACCAGACAGGGGGATGGGGCGGGCAGGGAAGACTTCATTGCCATCAGAGTATAATCACGGTCTGCCCCTGATTGGCCAAAGAGGGGAGGAAGGGAATTAAAATTCAATGGCTTATCTCTTCATAACCATACCCGAGACTTTTGTCTTTCAGGAACACCTGCACCGTATTCTCTGTAACCGAAACCTGAAGCAGCAGCAGAGTGTCAGGTCACCAGGCAGAGCTGTATCCCATGGTCTGCCAAGGGAAAAGCATCCCACCGGCTGCAGGCTGCCACCGTGTAAAGAGCTAGGCTATATCTGGAGAAATAATAGCCTTACCTTACATTAAAATGTTTCAATATCGAGCAAAACAGTGACTTTTATAACTGATTTGATTTATTAAAAAATGTTTAAAAGTAAAGCCAATACTAAAAGAAACACGGAGAAAGTGAGAGACAATTCAGTAAGCTGCAGATCTTTGAGCTGCTTCATCAGGAACGGCCACCGGTTGCCACAGGACTCAGTTTGGTTAGCCAGGTGACAGACTGCACAAGATCCACTCATGTTTTTTTCCACGACGAAGCAAACGACAAAATCGGAGAGAGAAGCATGTCTGTATCTCCCAGGGCTTCTAACAGAAATTAAGCGATAAAGCCATTCCTTGAGGCAAACGGAACAAGAGGTGTCTTGCTGCAGAAAGTTTGGGAATTATTTCAGCAGGAACCTCAACAACAATGACTCTAATAAGAGTATCGGCATGCAGACAAATGCTCCAAACGAAATCATGGTTCTGCAGCGCTATGCTCGGTAAACACAGAGAGAGCATTCTTGCCCCAACATGCTTACATATTTTGAGCACTCAAAAAAAAGACGCTGGTGACCCTGGTATTTCTGGGAGAGTTGCTGGCTGGCTGGCAAACAGCAATATTGTGACCTCCTCAGCCTAAGTAACAAGAAAGAGGAATGCAAACAACCAAGAAGACCAGAGCAAAACAAAAATATTTCCATAAGCAGAATTTTTTATATCTTGAGGTCTCCGACTCCAGAGTTCAGAAGGGCCACTTTGACATGTATTACTTGACTCTTGGTATCTCATGGTCTTCAATAGATGTATTTGCTAGGAAGCTCAGCAAGAAATCAGAGAAAAGTGAATTGTCTCGAATCCTGTGGCAAAAGTTATTATGGAAGATATAACTGAACTGATGTCTAGGGTTTATCTGTGGACCTCAAAAAAATCACCACAACATTGCTCTCCTGTGCTCCCCTCACATCCGAGGGGGTCAGGTGCTGTGAAAACAGATGGCCTAAGCAATCTTAAAACAAAGAGTGGTCAGAAACTGGGAAAAACATGGTGTGGTCATCAATGGCTCACTCTCTTTGTTGGTTTGTTTTAGACACCATCTACTTAATTCAGAGGTCGGAAACCAGGGGGAACACACCAGGGCCCCACTTCTTACAATAAGGAGCCAAGGAAGCAAAGGAGGAAGAAAGAGATATTTCCATCCTAAGATTTCAGTGACCCACAAAAGAGCCCAGGGAAAGAGAAATTTAGTTTTGCCTTGTCTATTCCAAAAAACAAGGAGAGCAGCATTAGGACAACTCGGGGTACACCTGCACTGCTATTTCAAATGGAATGGGGAGCACGGTTTTGAAGCAGATTGCCCAATTCACTCCTACGTACCCTGCTCTGGTGCGCACCGGAGAGCTGCACCTGGATCCCTCCTGGGTGAACAGAGCCAAGACTCGCTCCAGGAGCACGCAGAAGTCCTGAAACATGCACAACGCAGGCACTGAGTCCTCGGCACCTCCCGTTTTGCTCTACAAAAAGTTTACTTGATCATGTTGACTTAGCCTCCGAAAGATAGCTACGACTACTGCAGCAACTCCGACAATTAAGAGATAATACACTAGACATACAACAAAAAAATTAGGATATCATTAAGATACCGAAGGTTGAAAGGAAGCCGAGAAGTGAAGTACTAGTAAGGAAACAAAGCTTACATCTGTTATCTCCGCAGCATTTTCATACTTGAAAAGAGTACGACGTATGACATAATTAAACAACCACAAAATTCCTCTTCTCTGTCATTACTATCAACGAATTCTGGGGGAAAATAGTAAAGCAAAGCTTCCTAACAGCACCTCCATTCACAAAGCAGAGCAGGTGCTTGGCAGAGGACAGCTAATTAAGAGGTGAAATCTCAGTTTACTCTGTTAAATCTCAAAGCTGCTCCTTAACAAAACCCTCCCCTGCAGCAGGTTCTAGACGCCAGCCTGGCACTGCTGTTAGGCTGCTTTTATCATTGCCTCTTCCCCCCCCCCCCCNAATGCCATTTACCTGTCAGCCAAGTAATCTGACTGCGGAACAAAGTACTGAGGAAACAGGAAAAAAACAGGCAACTCTGCAGCACCCAGCACGTGCCCCTGAGGGTCCGGGCACGGGAGGGAAAGGGACTACACGTGCCACAGACCTGCAGATAAAGGTGGTCATGGCATAGGCCTGCTCAGTTTAAAAGTACACACAGACTCTGATTTCTGTAACTATTTGAGACACTGATAAGAAATGGAAGTTAATTACAGTTCCACAACAAAATACAGAAGGGAAAGGGGAAAAAACCCAACCCATATTCCTCCCTAAAGTAATTCTTACCAGGTAACGTTCCAGCTGCTTTCACAGCTAGGTTTCAGAGTAGGCAGAGACCTACAACGTCAATCCACAAAGCATACTTCATCTTATCTAGATTGCGCCTCAGTCTGTGCATCTGTAGCGCCCTGGCTAAAGCAGGACCTGTGAAAGGCATTCAAAGCTGCAAAAATCCAAACCACTGTACTGACGAGACGCGTCAGCCCGTGCCCTCTTGCAATAAATGAAACCAAGGGCAGAACAGAAGTCTGAGAAAGACCATGAAAAAAACACTCCTGGCATGGGGTATAATTTTGTGATCTCCTAGAAAATATAAGCAAATAAATAAAAATACCTAAGAGTAGTACCATCAGTCTCCACAAGTTAAGTTCACGTCATTCAGACTGATGGTATCGAGTACAGTTATGAATTTAGCAAAAATACTTCGTTTCATTTGTTGCTACAACGCATGCTGCATGAGGCTGTAAAGGTGGATCAAGGAGGGAAATATCGCAGGGCTGTTTCTCTATAACCTGTGCCAGTTCTTTTCACCAGAACAGCAAGATTCAGCTTAGAGTAACAGAGAGGTTATGTCTGATCCTTTTTTCTTGAAAGCACGCTTCCACTGAAATACATCAGTGTCAACAGTTTTCAAAGAAATTAACTGAATTCGTATTTTTAGAAGCTAAACAGAAAGCCAAAGCCCAGGGACACACATCTGCTTCAGTTCTATGGCTTCCAGCCACCAATGTCACTGTCGATATTTTCCCTCCCCGTAAGCCTCTCATTTCAGCCCTGTTGCCATATGCATGCGGACAGCCAGCTCACCAAAAATAAGTATTTGTGTCACGTCAAAATAAGCACCTGCCGCAGGCGAGCGGCCTGCCGTTCCCACTTCCACCCCTGTTTTGCAACACTCTCCCCCCGTCCTTACTCACTGACCTTTCTACAACCATCCTGGCCTCGTTTTGTATTTGTTGCGACAAATATCTCCTTCCTCCATCACAACACTGTCCTATGACTCCTTCAGTTTCTTCCACTCCATTTTCCACACTTACTTTATAAAAGTGGGTACATTTATCAACAGAACGAATAAACTCACATAGCATAAAAGGGTTTGCAAGATATTCCGCTCCCATCTTGATTCGTCTGCTCCCCACCTTGGGCTACAAGCACTGCAGACAACCATACCTCTGCGAGACAAAGGCACAGCACTAGAGAGACAGCTTTTACTGAAGAGACAATTAAACCCTCAGCACGTACCATCCTCCTGCACACACTTTAAGCGCTGCCAAAAAGCGGCCGAGGGTTTAATTTCAAAATGAGCACTCTGTAGAAAAAGGAAAATCGGGCCCTTAGGCATGCCATAAGGGGAACCGAAGGATCCCTCGCTTTCTTTTCCGACAGGCGAATCTGCAGTTTCATCCCCAAATCCTTAGAGCTGCAGAAACAAGAGCATCTGCCAGCTCACCGAACCACCTGAGTAACTTTTTCCAGCCTGACTTCGAACTGTAACAACTTGCTATATCAAACTGCCAAATCTACAGTGCTCATTTCTTTCTGTGAATCCAGCTGTCATTTTTCCCAAATGCCTTCGCAGTCCCAACTCTCCCAATGCCAAAAGAAACTTTTCACAGATATACATAATTTTGCAAAACACATATGCTCTATGTATGGCACATGAAGTCAATTAACAAGTTTACTTACTGAATTAAAGGATGACACACAACAGTAAACCAAAAACCTCTTGCAGACAGCGAACACATTAACCTTCTCCTCCCTATGATGAGATACTCTCACAAGGAACACGAGGGAGTTTTGAAGCCTAAGCACATTTTGAGTACCCCAGAAGATCTTTCGCACTTATCTCCGTGGCATCTTTTATTCTGTAATTCCCATGGTGTTTCTGAGCACCAGCACGCGGAGTTAAACGTAAAACGCGTTCCATTTGCAAGTCAGCAAGCACAAAACATGCACTAGGGAAAAATATATTTCCTCGTGAAAGGAAAAAAAAAAAAAGACTGAGCACAAAATAAAAGCGCATACCTTTTAACTGGTCGGCTACCACGCTCTGACCGACTCGCTCCATCACCTTTCCATCCTCCATCTCGTAACGATCATCCAAGTATTTTGCAGTAGCTTCCGAAATATGGACCTTCCCAGCCACCCCGAGCTGCTCCATCAGGTTGGCCAAATTGACATCATTGGACCACACATCGAACTTGAACCTCCTCATTCCCAAAATGCCACACAGGACTGTCCCGGTATGAACACCCACTCTCATGTTCACCATTTCTTTTTTCTCTTGGCAAAACTGCTCAATGGCTTTAATCATACCTAAGCCCATCTCGATGCAGCAGTAAGCGTGATCTGCCCGGGGCTCTGGGCAGCCAGCTACGCAGTAGTAACAGTCTCCCAAAGTACTTATCTTCTCGCATTTAGTGTCCTCGCACAGACGGTCGAAACGTCCAAAGAGGTCGTTCAGGAGTCCCACCAGAGCGTGGGCAGATTTATTGGCGCTCATTTTCGTGAAGCCAACGATATCTGCGAACAAGATGCTCACTTGCTCTATCTGCTGCATTTTAAAAGGACGGAATATTATGGGGGTTTTCTGTATGGAGGGCTTCTTCTTCTTGTTTTTGGGGCTTGAGGTGGAATGACGTTTGACAGAGTTTTCACTTTCATCATCCCCCTGCTTCATTAAGTCATCGGCTATTATTCTTGGCATAACAGAATGAATCATCCTCTCTTTCAGGGCTTTTTCCACTTCCAAGTCTTTACCATGCATGATGGATTGCCCCACTTTCAGGAACGTGCTTCTGGATCTGACTTCGGACATGATAAATAAATGAATACCGATGGCGTGGATGCAGATGTGCAGGAAGGCTTTACTCAACAGCTCCCAGTAAACCACACCAGCTCCGAGAGGTGTAAAACAGTTCACGTCGCGGAAGTGATAACCGAAGGTCTCGAAGAGGACCGAGTACGACAGTCCCAGAAACAAGCTTAAGTACAAGGGTAAGTGCATCACCGTGTAAAGCAACAAGAGCACTTCGATACACATAGAAAAACTGCCCACTTGAGAAAGGCAAGTGTCTGTGGGATCTGCCGGGGGAGTCTGATTGGACATGTCACCACTTCCTGAGAGAGGTTTCAGAGCCTGGAACTGCGGAGCGAGAGTCAAAGCAAAAACCAGGAGGGTGAGTATCAGCGAAGTCCGTACGTAATGGCGGGCGTAAGCCTCAGTGAAAGTGAACACAAAAAACGCTACACATACCAAGAGGAAGCACAGAGCCGGCACCATGAAAACAATCTGTTTCTCTCTCATGTGTACGCCGAAGTAGATGCCCCAGAGAAGGCAGGCCACGCCGATGTAGAAGAGGGCGTAGCGAAACCTGCGCTGGGTCTGCGGGAAGCATCTCTCCATGCAAGCCTCCTCCAGGTTGTTGGAGTCGAACTTGGGATTCCACCACTTGGAAGAGGCCCTCTCGAAGAGCTGCGGCAGCTTCTTCTGCCGGCGGAGGCCGGGGCCGCCGCCACCTCCGCCGGCTCGGCGGGNNNNCCCCGACTCCCCCGAGCTGCAGCTGGAGGAGATGCTGTACTTGCAGTGCTTGGACGAGGAGCAGCCCTGGTGCTGCTTGGGGTTGATTTTCACCGTCACGCTGTTGCTGTCCCCGCTGGAGTCGCAGCTCACCTCGGTGCTGTGGTGATGCAGCAGCTGCTGGTGCGGTGGGGAAGCCATGTTGTCAATTCCTCCTCAAGAGCCCGCGCAGGAGTTGGGTCCCTCGGGCTGGGGAAGCCCCGGGCTCCGGGCAGAGCCGCCTCGAGTCTCCTCCCGCCGCCGGGGCGGAGGGGCGGCCGGGCAGCGCCGCGGCGCTCCGCCGCT
>VZTV01110800.1:19228-63066 GCA_013400875.1 Anhinga rufa
CCCCGGGTCCCCGGCGCGGCTCCCGGGAGCCCCGGCCCGCGGCACGTCCCGCCCGGCCGCCCCGGCCCCGCTCTCCGCCCGGAGAGCGCACCTCCTCTTTTAATAGTGGTAGAAAATATGTGGCCATGCAGCCGCTGGAACCGAAACCTGTATTTCTTTCCATTTCCTTTGTAAAGATATTACTTACTGGGCAGTAACCATACTGTAAAATGTGGGGTTTATTACGATTTTGAGGAATTCTGTATTTCCCGACGTACTCAGACACCAAAATAATCTGTAACAGCAAAGACCCATCGATAGCGGTAGCTGGTCTGGCTTTGCTGTGCCATAGCCCTCTCTCGAACGCCAGCGAACGGCTCGGCCGATCGATATTTTATAGCGGGTGCTGCTCACCGTGCCGCCCCGACATAAACGTCGTTGGGAGGAAAGAAATCCCTCAGCCGCCGGAGCAGAAAGGAGGGATGGCCTCCCAGGCTTGGCTATTAACTGATAAACTGACTGAGACTTCTCTTCAACCTTTGTATCGATTCATCTAAATGCACTTTAAGTTACATTTGTACTTCATAAAGGACGATGAATTTATTTAATCTGGAGGATTAAATAAGTGCGATAGCTTCCAATGGTTCAAAGGTACTGTAGAAATTTGGTGGGAAAAGGAAACAAGTTTTTTACCTCGACGGCAAGGAATCTAAGGTAAAACCACCTCTGTTTCTTAACTTTGTGATGTAAACCTGTAAGATTTATGTGGTTGCAGAGAGTGGGTGGTTTGAACTTTGAGATATGAGGACTGCTGAGATTCCAGCATGATTTTTTTTTAGCCTTGCTTTATGATAGCGTTGGCTTATTATTATTGCTTGTGACACCCTTACTCAACCGCCAGTCCAGGTCAGGCGCATTTCTTTAACACTCCTCCAAAAAGGGTTGGGACTACAAAGAACTAAAATATGGGGGGCAAAATAGGAAATATTTTAAGCCTGTATTATTTCTGAGTAAATCAGGATGTTGTTGAAAAGAACACCAGGGTACGTTTTCCTCCAGTTGAAGATGGGAGTTTTCTTTCTGGTATCAACAAAGTCATGATTTCATTCAGTCCCTTTGGTCCAGGGCAATTAAGAGTGCGTGGGCGGTGAATGAGTAGCACGTAGTTTGCCGGGAGCGCAGGAAAAGTTGAGGCCCTTCGCACTGGTTAGTTATCACTGAAACACGCTTGGGTAGGCTTTAATTTTCGAGAGTATCTAAAATGAAGATGCGGGATTGTACCTTCGTTCAAAATAAAACTCTTGGGCTTGTGTGCAGCAGTAAGGGAGCGCGCAGGGAAGAGACGCTCCGGTGCGTGTGCTGCAGAGACCTCGCGAGGCCGTCCGTCCGTGCTGTCCCTGCGCGCACCCAGCAGAGACCGACCCTTCGGTGCGGAGGTGCGCGTGTGCAGGAGACGGAGGACAAGCAGAAGCAAAGCTCAGGCTGAGAAGCTGGAGAAGCGCGTCTTGTTCCCCGTGTGCACAATAAAGCCGGACTTTGTGTGTTCTTAGAACAAACAGGATCGCATCAGAGATACCGGCTAGATCACAAGTTTTAACCGAGTGACCCACATGATCCCAAATTTTGTCTGGCTGCTAGTCAGAGGCTGCTTTTGATCTCCGCTGATGAAGTAGTCTCCTCTTTCCCAGCTTTCCATATTGGTTCAAAGGGTGGTGAAGTGGGGCTGAAGATGACATTTGACTCATCAAAACCCAACTTTGGTAAGCTTCAGATCGTGATTTCGAGATGGTTCAGAACCTGTTCTCCCCTGGGGAAGCTCCCACTAGGTTTGTTACTCATAGATTCCCATCCTGCTCCTCCTTTTGGCCTTTGGGTGAAAGAGCTACCCAGCACTCACCGGCCCAGCTGTTCCCCAGCTTCCTCTGCCATTATCAAGTTCTGTGGAAACACACACCGCGGATACCGCGGACACCTTGTACTGACTTTTGTTAGCTCTGTACTGGCTGGGGAAAACCTAGCGCTGCCTCCTGAAAGTCTGAATTTTTCTAATTGAGTGTTATGTCAGGGACACCATTCTTTCACTTTGCTTTTATCACGAGGATTTTTCTCTGTTGAATTCAAGAAGCAGATTAAATAGATGCAAGCGGTAATCAAGACATGCCAGTGATGCTTGTAGTTATTTCAAGCATGAGTAAAATTTGTCTTAGAGGACAGGAAGTGGTTTGAAGTTGTATCTGTTATTTCCACCCCGCCTTCTGATTTGTTTTTATCCAGGAGGAGTTTAACCGCACGGAATATCAGACGGTCAGCGTGTTCCTCTAAGGCAGCGCCTGCGTGGGTAATGTTTGTAGCATCCTTTAAGGAAGATGCTTCCTCTGTGTCACTTTCGTAGCAGCCACAGCGAGCACACCTCGGGGGAGCCGGGAACTACCACGCAGTGTTGGTTTTGAGCCCCAGGTTCGGTTTGGTGTCTGGTAGTTCTGGGTTGTGCCGTTTTCCTGCGGAGAACTCTGACTGCTCTTCCAAAATACTCGGTGACTGGTTTCCGTTCTCAGGGACCGGGTTAGAGGAAATGCTTTACAGCGCAATAGCTGGGCAAACACGTATCCTACTTGCACGTTTCTTTTACCTTCGTGCCACCAAATATACATATTTAGTCTACAGAACTGAATTTACTTCCCTTCTCCGAGGCACAGCTCTGTCAGCTCTAACGATTAGCTTTTGTTTGACGTTCATAATATTGTACTTCACCGCTTATCTGCTGGAGCTGCGCGAAACTATCTAGGGGGGTTCTGAAATGTGACAACCCACATGATGCCTTTTTAGACTTCACAAACCGCCTTCAGGAGGCAGAGGAATATGACATGGGAACTGCTGGCTAGAACAGCAGCGTATATTAATGCCATCTAGTTGGTGCAGTCGGGGAGGAGGAATGCTATTTAGAAGTTTGTGGCTTTTATTGTATGCTGTCAAAGGAAAACATACAGCCTGAAAGAAAAGGCGGCATGGATGCCCCGGGTGGAGGCTATTCATCCCGTCTGGCCCTGGAAATGGCATAAATATTGGATGAAAATGTTCAAACCGGTTTAGTCCGTCCAGAGACGGAAAGGTTCGAGGGAGACAGCCCAGATGCCCCATTCTCTACTTTCTTACCGGAGTAAATAGCAGGATCTCACTTTCTGACAAACTTCTGCACCTGCATCTTTGCTGATGCGCACAGCATTCATTGTGAGCTTTGTTTCGAATGCTGGTAACCTCTAGGTGAAAGAACTCAGTTGTGGATTTAAAAAAGGAACAACTTTTCTGACTTCTGTTCACAGACTAACAGGTAAATGTTAGAAAATATTTTGGAGGAATGTTACTCCTCCATGGTTTTTAAAATTAGAAGAGTAACAGGATGCTTATTTCACTTTTCCATAACAGAAGAGCACAAGGTTTTTACCTTTGACATCTTTTCTATATGAAGCCACGGAAGCTGAGTAAGTGGTGCATTCTTCTCACTTCCTCGGGGCAGCCAGGTTGGGTTTGTGTTCTGTATTTTCATCCTCCTGAAATTGCCGTTCAGACTATTCATATTACTGACACGATTTCACATCCCAGATGAGATGCACCAATAAAATAAGCGAGTAAGCGGTAGAAGATCTTTTTATGTGACTTGGACCTCAAGAGGGAGGATAAAGCCTGGTCCAGCTGAGCGGGAATCGCTGGCTCCCATAGGACCGGGATTTTTCTTGCAGGCTTTACAGCTGTCTCATCCGAGCGGCCTTCTACGCTGAAAGCAGTGCAGGCTTTACCACTTATTTGGCAAAATGTCTGCCACCAGGAGGTGACTTCACTCAAATATACATTTCTGTAAGACTAAGACAAACTTAACATTCACTGCTCCTTCCATTCATAACCAGAAGTTCTCCTGGCTTGCCAAGCTGCTGAATCAGCTTGGGTACCTCAGCCTTGAGTCAGCAAAGCCTGAAATAGAAACTTGCTCTGTTTCTGAAGAGAGGAAGTACCCGTGTTGCCTGCAAATACAGCCACATCTAACGTGCTTTTGTAGCTGCGAGCACTCGGTGGAGGAACTTGTGTGACACTCTGCTTCCTTAAAAAAAAAGGGGGGGGGGGNCTAACTTGAAATAGGAGTGTTAGGATTGCTATGAATGAGAGGGACTGTCTGGGTGGAAGCACCACGGAACAAACGGCAGGAGAAGGACTGTACAAGCGGCAGTCATTGATGTCACGTAGACTAGCTCCCACTCCACCTGCTTGCAGCTTCTCAGGATGTTCAAATGACGGAGACGAGGGACAGGCTACAACCAGGCTAAAGCAAAGTCTTAGGCCATCAAGAAACGATGGCAAGAAGACAGGGTAGAAGCTATAAAACTGACTGGAGATCAGCTACAGCGGTGCGCATCCAGGATTCCCGAAGTAGAGCTGAGTCACTCTCGCTGCCGTGCCGTAACTCCGCTTTGTAGCAGAGCATAAAATAGCAAAAAACAGTGAAAATGACCACAGTTGCGGTCAACTAGTGAGAAGCGACACTGTAAAGTCTTCCGTGAGTAGGTGGAAGGCAGTGAAAAGGCATGTAAAATAGTCCTGATGAGATATAAATTAGGAAGGAGTTTCTGTGGCTCCAAGTCAGGCCAAGAAGTAGAAAAATAATCACAGCGCTAATTCACCCGTTCTCCCCTTCTCAAGTTGCTCGGCTTTGTACCTTGCAGGTGTAGCGTCAGGAATTTTTAGCATGCTACAAAAGGCCACCCAGTAAAAGCAGAGTTTCAGGAGGCTGTCAGGCAGACGCTTGTTGCGTGCCACCTTCCCGCGAAGGCTCCTGTTTCCCCCTCAGGCACGCTGCAGGCCGCTCTCGCGCCCTTCCCGGTCCCAGCAAGCGGCTGCCGCTGGCGCTTCCGTTAGAAGTCCTCTGAACCGGCTTTGCCTTCTGTAAAGAGCCGGCGATCCCAATGGGCAAACGCAAAAACCAGTAACCTCTCTCGAACCCAGAGCAGATGAGAGATGCAACCGTTACCTGGCAGAGGGGAAAAAGCCCTTCGACTTGGGGAAGTCCTGATGTGTTTTACTTCCTCTGGAAGCTTTTCCTCTGTCCTCTCTAGATGTCCTCACATGGTTTTCCTGTGCCGCGATGTGACCTGCTCCCCTCCAGCCATGAAGATCTTCATTGTGCTGCTCTACGTGTATAACGCCACAACCTCTCACAAAATAAGGTTTGTGAAGCCAGCGCTACGAGAAACAAAGTAAAACCTTGCTCTTCCCACAGCTCGCTTAACGTCGACAACCTGTCTCCATAGCACGGGTTCTGTGGGAAGATCCTTATGGACAGGGGAGGCCTCTCCTACGGGAGCAGCAAAAGGACCCTCAGAACTAAACTAGTCTAAACCAGTCTAACTATTCAGAGCTAAACTGGTCTAAACTATTCATATAACCTCGCAGGCAAGTTTCCTCGCAAGGGTTGCAAATCCTTGCTACAGGATTTTCCTGCAGTGCTACGGAGGAAACGACAGAGGTTTGGGAAAATTGTCACTTCTGCAGCGGGCGCGAACGTTGCAACACACAATTTTACCATTTTCTGATTTCTGCAACAGTGCAGCTGCAAATTGCAACATACTTTATATTTAGCATTTTGGATTATTCAACCGAAAAGAGGTGGGGATGAGAATTTACCGGCACAATTACAGGCTTATGCAATCATCTTGTGCGCACGCCGCAGGTTTGGAAGAAAGACCTGCTGCAAATCCACAGAAAATCCTGGCTACGGGATGGTAAGTGCCACAAGGAATTACACAACGGAAAACTTGGCGCAACATTTGCTTTGCATGTACCAAGCCCTTTTTAAATTTTGGTTTCTGGGGAGAAGAGAATTGCTGTGGCATTTTTGTGACTTGATCCCTTGTCTCGGTTGATCTGCCATAGAACGGTGACCCTGAGCACTGGCGAGCTGGGAATGGATGTGGTGAGAGCCAGCGCTGTCTGAGCTGAGTGTTCGCTGTGGGAGCAACAGAGCGTTCCCAACCGCATCCCAGAATAGATTCGCTTTCTCTTTCCCTGGCTCAGGCTGTCACAGTGTATTTTAACTACAAATCTGTTGTTCTGCGCTGTGGGTGCCAAAATCATTTAAAAAAAAAATAACCCAACTCAGTAATATTGGATTTCTGGTGACTTTCTCTTTTTTTGCCCGGAAAGAAGAGATGAGGGCGTTCTTCTCAGCCGTACCCGAGATGTCACCTGCGTGGCTGCTGTCTGGGAATATAGATGACCCTTGCTACACCGGCCAGAGCGGGTGTATCTCAGCGATTTAGCAAAGACGTGACAGGCGTGAAGTGGAAGGTGTTGAGAAAGCATTTTACCAATTTTCAGTTTGTCTCAAAGATGGTTTCTGCGCACTTTTGTCCTACAAGCTCGGAAGGAGTAGCCTTCTCCCATCTTCAAACGTGGGAGCCAGTCATTATTTCAGTTTATTGCTGTGGTGGTAGGATTAAGCCTTTGATGAAACAAGAAGAAATTATACAGGGCAATTTGCGCTCTGCTGTGTTGGTGCGGTGACTGAAATTGGGTGGCCCAGGGCAGCGCGCTGATTCTCCTGCTAGGTGGTATCTCACATTTGCATTGCTTAAAACCTGGCTCCATTCTAAACCGATCGCTGCTGCACCTCGCGCTTTATGACTTAGAGGTTTTATTCACACTGCCCCAAGACGAGACTGCACTCAAAGGTTACTGTTGGGGCCTCAGAGTCAAGTACTTAACAATTACCAAAAGGCCATATTAATTTTAGCGTTTTGACACTCTCAAATAATATCCACAGGGTGCTTGATGCTCTCTGAGCATTCAGGACTTTTGCTGGCCTCTCGATGGACCGGGAGTGCAAAAAGAGCAGCGCTCACCTTCCAAACAAGCGTGCTTAAAACTGAGTGCGAATGCGCGTTTCTGCGACGCGCCCAGTTCTGTTTCCAGGGAACAAGATGGGAAGAAAATGTTGCTGAAAAAAATGAAAAAAACCACATAACACGTCGGCAGAGATGGTTTTTGCATCTCGTAGTCATTTTTACCTATGTTGCTGCCCTGCCGACTGCGGTGTATTATGGAAATAAAATGGGAAGTCGCTCAGGTCTGGGTTCTGCGGTTTGTGGACTAGACAAATATATTAAATACCTTTTGAGAGAGGTAGGAGAAAATGCATGCTTTTGCAGCGAAGGAGAAATATCCATTCTGGGGGACTGAAAACACAGCAAATATTTGTTAAAAAGGGGAGTTGGGGGGCAAAACAAAGTGGTGTATGGGACGCAGTGAAAGACCCTGGAGGGAGAAATGATACAACCCAGTAATTACTGGCTAGATGCAATCAGGATTTAGGAACTAATCCTATCCTTTTATAAACCAGGAATCTCCCTGAATTGGGTGATGGGAGAACCAACAGTCACACTTGATATGCAAAACTCAAATAACCCTTGTGCTTCATGGCACCTGCTAAACTCTTAATGACACAGTCAGGAAAAACACGGCCCGTCACAGGCTTTTTGGTGATTTCCCACCAAAGGTTCCCTCCAGGCTGCAGCTTTCGGGGGCTCTGCACAATTTGTACCTGCGAGCACTGCTCAGAGGTTATATTGGGGTAGGTTTAGACAGCTGAGTTATTTACCGAAGGATATCTCTAAGAGGGAATTTGGTGCAGACCGAGTTGGCTTCTGTGCTGCTCTGTGTGACCCCATCTTGTCACCGCATGCCTGAAACTGTCCCACATATTATCTGTTAATTTGGTAAATTATTTCCTAGAACACTTAGAAAACAAAACTGAAACAGCCTCCCAGTATTTCTTCAGTCCAAACAAACATGCGGATTGTGTCTTATGTGTCTAGTCAAAACATCTCAGTTATTAATATTAAACTCCTGGGTGCCCGGAGAACCTGCTCCCCAATAAGCTACAAAGCTGAAGCATGGCCGAAAATACTAAAAAATATTATTCCACCGTCTTCAGCTGATGTTTCTGCAGGGTCGGAGGACGATCCTCCCCTCTCCTGTGTGAGGACGGGGCGCGCGATGCGGCAGCAGAGATGTGCAGTGGCACGTGTGTGTGGCAAACACGGTGCCAGCCGCTGGCCTCTGCACTCATGCCTCCCTTGAGGGCTTGGTGTCTCAACACCAGGCTGCCCGGTCCTCCCTGAGGATCGCTGAAGGGCGTTACACGCTCCTGCAAATCCCGGCAGCGGTTTCGGGAGGCAAAGACGTGCGGCCGTAGGGAGAGAAAAGGCTCCGGCCGTAAACCAGGGAAGTGGGGGCTGAGGAGCAGATTCGTTGTGCTAAGAGGCTTTTTCCTGTCTGCTCATTTCTCCTCTTTTACCATCCTCATTTCAGTTCCTTCCTCAGCTTTGGCTCCGTGGAAGAGCAGGGAAGATATTCTATTCCCCTTTCATGGTCGTAAAACATATTTATTAAATCCCATTTTATTATACCCCAAATAATGATGGCCATGCTTTGTTTTTTATCTGTACCGCTTAAGCTCTTAATGAAGGATTTGCCCTTAATCTGGATCCCTTGCGTCCTTTTCTTGTCGCGCTCGGTTGAAGCTCAAGGCACGTGCCGTATTCCTTCAGAGGCAATTTGTCTGCATGGCGGCGTGTTGGTTTCTAACCAGCTTGTTCATCCTGCCCTGTCTTACCTTCACAGCCCAGCTGCTTAACCAGGAGGCACCAAGTTCTTCGCTTTGCTACAGCCTCAAACTTCTTCTTACAAGCCAGAAACGCGGGCAGGGCACTCGGCGAGATTAGCGTTTCCTAACCTCAGGCAGACTGCAAACCAGCCCGCAACCCACTTTCTTCCCCTAAACCAGCAGTGTGCTTCACTAACCACGGAAACTTCAGCAACACCCAGCCACTGCCTTGATTTTTTCCCAGCAAGGCACGGCATGGCAGCGATGATTTAGCGCTGCTCATGGGTGGGTGTCCCTTTCCTGGAGAGAACAGAGCTTAAGCCTGGAGCCCACCGCTTCTGCGCCGCACAGCTTCCGGGAAGAGGATGAACTTAGTGATCCTCCAGGTTTTTTCCGACCTTAATGGTTCTATGATTCTAGGGTGAACACGTAGAGTTTTGGGGCTGTTTAAATTATATGTTAGGCTGAAAAATTAACACCCCGTTTGTAGGAGCAAAGGATGCTCCCAGTGCCTACAGGTGCTGCTTTATTTAGCAAAAGCAGCCAAATCTACCAGGCTGTGGTGTTGGAGGACTTTTATGTATAACAAATAATAACTGTCTTTAATTACCTTTATTTACGCAATAGGTGTCAACGTTGAACTCTCCCTGTTAAAAGGGCAGAATGTCCTTAGTGGGAAATGTGATTTTTGAAGCCTGACAGCTTAAACACAGCGGGAAGGTTTTTGCTCAGGCTGCCTGGGGAGAAAAATCACCTTTGGCTCAACAAAACAGGAAGAACCTCAAGCCCACAGTCAAAGTTTTTCAAGAAAGTAATGAAAATGGAGGATTATAGTTTAAACTGTTTTGCAATCGCTGGCCTCAATCCTGCAGACGCTTTTCACACGCGCTTAACTTTATATACGCGGTTGGTTTTGGTGACCTGCATGGGATTATTTACGCAGGTAGATATAAGTACGTGCCTGAGTGTTTACAGAGCGGAGTTTAAACTACAGCATTCGTTACCGTAAGGAATGACATTATGTCAGGATCCCCATAATTGGCTCACTGAGATTCTTTATGTTAGAAAAAAAAAAAAAGCTGAGAAATCCAAGAATTAAGATTCCTGAGGCGGTCTCAGATCCGCTCCCTCGTGTGAATAGGATCTTTTGTTGTGCCGGGTCACGGCACTGAGCCACGGAACTTATTTAGCAGCTATTAAAAAAAAACCCACCCACCTTTATAGAGTTTAACTCGACTGCTCATAGGAAGATATTGTCTGCATTTCTTTCTGCTCTCTAATGTATATCAAAGCTAAACCAAGTTTGTTTGGCCACTAGCTGAGACTGAAATGTTTCCCCTCATCGATGGGAAGCACCTACTTGAAAAAAAAAACTTTATAAATAATTTTATTTTTATTTATTTATTTATTTATTTATTTATTTACATCATGGGAGTCTATTCTACCTGCCATGAAGCGACTTGTTGAAACCCCCAGAAACAGGAATAAATCACCTCTGCAGTCTGTAGTTCTGCCGTTTGTCGGCTTGTTTCTGTGCAGAAGCCAAACTGCCATTGCGCTGACTCACTTTTTGGCATTTTGTGTTTATATACAAGATGACGATGTTTGCAAGCAATGGGAAAAAAAAATTTTAAAAAGCCGCTCATCGCCACTACGGTCCCGGCAGAGTCCTTCCCTTCTCTGCCGCGGCGGCAGAGTCCAGGGACGCGGCCGGAGCCCCCGGCTGGTGCGGGGACCGTCTGGGAGAAGCCGGGGCGTTCGCACAGTCCCCCGCATTTCGTCCCAGACCCGTTGCTCGGCCGTCACCAGGCTTGGGGCTGCCAGAGTCCCAGATCGACTCGAATTTAGGCAACCCTGGTGCTCCCCCATCCCTCCCTGTCCATCCTGACCCTCCGGTTGACCCCATGCGATTCTGCCAGCATCCTTCATGGCTCTGAAAAGCCAGCAGTGGCTCTCAGGACACTTTTTACATGATCTTTATCACACTAGGTCCAAAATATGCCAACATAGTATTCCTGGCACCAGTATCCTACTTGCCGCAGGGTTTGTTTTCCTTTGCTGCCCCTCTTTATCTCCAAATCCCTTGCCCTAAGTCTTATCCTGGCTTTTTTTGCCTTTCCCCAGGCAATGTCAGGGGTTTAAGGACCTGCTGTGGAAGGGATGGGGACACTGGCCACGCTGTTTCTAACCTGCCGCGGTGCAGCATACCTGGCTCTACATCGCTGCTGCCCTGACTGTCTCTCCTGGCAGATTTTAACCGGGCTTCTGGCCATGTCACAGTCCTGTCAGTCACTGGGGAGAGGCAGAGGAGGGTCCCCCTTCGGCCCCTGCCAGCGTGGCTCCTCTTGGTGTCCTCTGGCGAAAGCTGACCCATTGCCACCAGCCCCACATCCCACCCCGCAGCATCCTGCCTCCTCCTTTGCCAGGGGAGAACTGCAGCCAGAATAAACCGGGTGGACAATGTCATGGGGAAAACCCTGTCCCGGGATGCAATAACTGTGTCGTGTGTCCCCCCCGCCGCGTTCTGCTTTGCCCCACGATCGCACTTGTTGGCACGGCTCTGCTGCCGCCCTCGGTGCTGCGCCGGGCCCTGCGGGATCGATAGCCGGGGCTGGCTCTTCAGGAGTGTTTGGCTGAGGTCAGTCACCGTTGACATCAGCAGGAGCAGGTCTCAGCTGCTGCAGATCCCATCCAGATCCAAGTTGTGAAACCCTATAATCGGGGCAGTAGCAACCCTTCATCAAGCGGAAAGCACAGAGCATTCAGTTTTCTGCTGATGGAGAGGATGGGGGCTCTGCGGGCACCCCTGAGTTTCTAAACACTTCTTCACAGTTTCTAAAACTCTTCAGTTTTATGCTTGAGTGGGACAAAAAAATTTGTCAAAACAGGATGAAATGTTTCTTCTGGGGGTGCTGGTGGGCCCGGTGTGCCCCGCGGGGCGCTGCCTGCTCCTGGCACCCCCGGGGGTTCGGGCTCCGGCGACACCCGCCCCCGGCCACGCTGTGGTTCTCTGGCTGATGGAGACGGTGGGGCCAAGCCAGAGGGACCGGCTGGCTCCCAGTGCCAGCGGGGAGCTGGCACCCCTCCTGCCTTTCCCCAGGCTCCCAGCGTCACTCATCACGGCGCAAGCAGGCACCGAGAGCACCCTGTGCCTGGCAGCCTGCTGGGTTGAGGAGCCTCTCTGTGCTCCACTAACAATTTTACTGGGGCACACCGTGCTTGTGTACCCGGCTTTGATGACAAGTCCCCTCCCTGGCAGAGCTTTAGCATTCGGCTCCAACCAGGTATGGCTTGCACCCTGCCCCAGCGCCAGCTTCAAAGAGGAGTCGAGAGCATCAGGGACCGACTGGGTGAGCGAGTACCCAGAGCACAGCCCTGGCTTGGGCCGGGGCCGGGGCTGCAGCTGCAGCTGACATGCAATGTCCATCAGTTGCAATGGGTCAGAGGCAGCTGGGGCTCCCTTCCTCCCTGCTCAAGCCCCCGCCGACAGGAGCTGCAGGTAGGATTAAGGAGAAAAAGCAATGTACAGGGGATGGGAAGAGGGAAAACAGAAGCAGCTCGGCCACCAAAGAGGAAACAGTGGGACACAGATGTTGATGGAAAGCTGAAGCCACTTACAGGGGATGCGTTTACTCTTATTTCCTTCCACTACAGCTTAATAGCAATGTTTTTAATGACAGGTAGGACAGGAGCTGGGCTCTTGCCTAAACACTTCTCCATCCTGCATAAAAGCGCTGAATTTAATATTAACAACAATTAATCACAGCTACCAGGAAGCACCCAGCAGCATTCCCCATCCCTGGGAACGCTCGGTTCATGTGCTCAGCACCCTGAATTCCCATCTCTAGGCAAACAGCACCAGAGAGTCACCGGAAAGCAAGGGGCTTCCCTGCCTGCTGAATTTAGACCTGGAGTTTAAGTTGTAGCAGCACCGGCACCCCTTTCCCATCCCCTCTGACAGCCTTTGCTGTGAATCCAGGGGGGGTTCGGACGCCCCTGGGTAGGAAATGGCTGCTCGCCACCAGCTCACCCACCCGCGTTTTGTTTTCTTTCCCTGTGCCCCAAAAGGCCGCCGGGATGATTCCAGGTCACAGCAGGCTGGCTGAGCCGGGCTGGACCTCAGGTTTGCTGGGACGTTGCTGTATTTTTCCTGTTGCTGCTACCCCAACTCCCTCTCTCATTAGTAACACTAATTGCTCAGTGCATATTTTGCATACGTATATCAGTATTTTGGAACAGCTCGTTTTTTCATCCTGTAATTAAATGACCACTAATAAACGCATTAGAAAAGGAGCAGCCAAATGAAATAATGCTTGCGGGAGTGCTGGGCGTATATATAGCCATTGCCCGGGACTTCCCTGTAACGTAGGGCGGACCTGCCTCCCGTGCCGCACCGGCGCCTTGGCCGGCGGAAAGCAGCGTGTGAGCACCCTGCAATGCCTCCAGTCTCTCCTCTGCTTTAACAGACCCCCCCCAGGTCCTGGCCCACCACCCACCTCCCTCTTACCTCTGTCGTTTCCAGCATCCACGTGGAACGCTTGGTTGCAGCAGCCCTTTATCCCCCCGTTTTGCAGGGGTTACATTTGCTGGACGCCCTGTGGGGTGAAAATAACCTTCCCAGGGCTCCGGGCTGCCCTGGCTCCTCTGCCTCTTGCCCTGAACATCACCAAGGCTTCCTGAAGCAAGCGGTGACCTGTTGGGGGCCAACATCCAGGCTTTTCCCATCTCTCTCAAGCTGTAGATCCTTTGGGGCATCACTGCTTCCCCAGCCCCAGGCTCTTCCCAAGGCAGGCATCCCAAGCAGTGGGCTTGCTCCCCGTCCTTCACCCCGTCTCCACCGGGAAGGGCCGATGTCACGTGCAAACCGCAGTTCTGGGTCCCATTTGCAGCCTGCAAATGGGTGATCATCCTCCCATGGGTATTGACCGAGGGAAGCATCCCCAGAGCACCTGCATGCTCTTCAGGACAAGGCGTTACTTGCCCTCGCAATTCAGTGTCCTGTGCATACATGTCTCATATACTGATTTTGGGGCTCTCCGCAGATGTAGTCCTCTGGCTTGAGCCAGGGGGTGTTCAGCCGACGTGACCTGAAGCCACGTGCTGCTCATCAACGCTTTAATGTTGAAACTCTTCTGGCTCCAAGCAGCAAAGTGGTGATGAAATGTGAGCCCGGCCCCTGCCACAGCACCCCAGGGAGGGGACACCCCGAAGGCGTGCGAGCCAGGGTGCCCTATGGGCTGCAGAAACCTAGAAGGTCCCAAAAAGGAGGGATTTGCATGGAAAGGGTGTTTTGTTTGCTCTGGGATCCATAAACGGCGGCTTGAGCCGGTCAGGCAAGCTGTCGCCAGTGGGATCGGCGCAGCAGGGAGCGCAGCAGCCCCAGCTCCGTGGTGGACAACAGGGCTGGCAGATTTTTTGGACCACCTGGGAAAGGAGCAAGAGGCTTGGTAAATATGCCGTGTCCACAGGGATCTTGTGACTGCAGCATGGGGCATTTCAGGGGAAAGGCTCGGTGGGGTTTTGGTGCCAGAGGGTGCTGGGTGTGCTCCCCCCTACCCACCAGGTGCCTGGGGACAGCAGGGGACAGGCTGGGCAGGGATGGTCGCGCAGGGAGAGCTCCACCGCGCCGCAGGTGGAGAACCTGTGCTCTCCTGCCGTTCCCAGCAGACCTTTCCAAAGGTTTTAGGTTCTTCTCTGATGAATCCCCACGTTCCCCATGTGTGGTCAAAGGCAGGTGCTCTGCCATGGGGTGGGTATGGCTGGAGAGACTCAGAGTTTGGCTCGTTACCACAGGAAGCTCTGGCCTTGAGCTCGCAGCAAGAAAAATCAGTCTGCTCAGGCATCCCCTCCTTGTCTGTCCGTGCAATGTCCAGTGGGATGCCTATAAAAAAAGAGAAATAGGATCGACATCGCTGCAAACGAGCCGCTGGGATATGGGATATTTTCATCTCTGAAATGCAGAGATGCTGCCGAGGGGTTGAGGTTGTGGAGGGCAACCGAAGCAGCAGGGACCGTAAACGCCTTGGCTTGCATTTGAACACTGGCAATGCCACTGCCAGGCTTTGGGAGGCCTTTGGGAAACCTGCTCAAGGTTCCCTGTGGCAGGAGCACTCCAGCACAGGCAGGATCCCGGCTGCCGCAGGGCTCTCGGCAGCACCGGCGGCTCTTCCCCAGTGATGTCTCTAAGATAAATGTTTGTCTTTTCCGTCCAAGAGATACGGCAGAGCTGCTGCCAGCACCGCGTCTCAGTGGAATCACTTTGCGTTCTGCCAGGAGCGTTACCGGCTCATGATTCACATCTTTACAGCAGCTTTGGAAGGAAAATGTGCTTCTCGCTAGGCAGACCTTCACGCACGTCGAGATGCCACAGTTTTTCCAGACTTTCCAAAGGAAGCCACGGCCGAGTGAGATATTCCTTCTCCTCTTCCAGCTTTCTTGGAACAACCTCTTTTGATTAGCGAGCGAGTCAGATGGTTGGAAAGACAGACAGACAGACAGGCCGGGCCTATAATACTCAGTTTGCATGAGCACCAGCCTCTGGTGGGATGGTGCCTCCCTCCGCCTCTCGCTGGGTGGCTGCCGAGAGCCCCCGGTGTCTTCCGTGGCCCCCGACCCCTGCCCTTCTCCGTGGCCCTCCATGGCTGTGGGCACCTTTGCCACCAGGGCGGGGACAGAGGCCGCATCCGGCACCTGCGGGGCTCAGCGAGGGCACCCCTGCGGGGCTCTCCCTGCGGCAGCGGCCAGGGCGGGCAGGATGCGAACGTGATGCTGGAGGGGAGGAAGGCGGCCGCCGCATGGAGCATCCCTGCGGGCAGCCAGCCCACCTTGCCGCCGAGGCGGGCGAGCCGTGCACGGCGCTGCCGGCGGGGCTGAGTCACGGGGCGGCCTGCCTGCCGCGGCGCGCATGGGCCCACGGCCGTGACTCAGCCCCGCGGCTGCCAGCGCTCGCTGCCGGCCCCGCGGCTCCGAATTCTCTCCAGGGCTTTGTGCTGGAGCCCCCGCGGGTGAATCAGAGCCAGCTCTGTGCCGGGCCCCGGGAGGACCATGGTCCCCCGTGGAGGGAGGCTTTTCTCTCCGAGCACTCAGCATGGCCGGGCCTCTGCGAGGGGAGGAGGAGGAGAAGGACGACCCGCACACAAAGGGGGTTTAAAAGGCATCTCCTGGTGCAGGTGGGAGCAAGGATCTGTCCCACCAGTGGGGATCGCGCTGCCCTGAAGCACAAAGCAAAGGAGCTGGGGTTCGCTTTGCTGGTTTCGGGAAGCCAGGTTGGAAAAAGCAACCAAATGGCTCAGGCTGTTGCCAGCCCGGTCCCGCACGAGGGATGGGTCTGAGGCCAGGGTGTGGGGAAGGAGACCGGAGCTCCTGCCTTGCTCCCGCAGCTGCACCCCCCTGGCCACCCCAGCCCCAGCACTCGCACCGCACCGGCAGGAAAAGCAGAACAAGCACCTCCAGGGAGTCTGTTTGGAAAATACCAGGTTTTATTAGACAGGCTGATGTTCAAGCTGACGGTTTTATCCCAATGCGCACTATCACGGGCATCTACGTGGGCCTATGTCCCAGCTCCCTCCTCGCTGTGAAGTTCTCAGGCGAGATGCTCACCCCCCCCCGGCACCGCAGCCACAGGAGTTTGGGGTTTCTTGGCAAAATTAAAAGGCCTCCCTGCTCCCCATTTCCACCCCCAGATTCCCAGACCTCTCCTAAGAAAGCTCGGAGAGAGCCGGGCTGGGGACTGCAGTCCTCTTGGGACTGACAGCCACTTGGATCCATGGGAGAGAAAGCATCTCGGTGTCGGCATCTCCCGGAGCCAGCACGGAGCCGAGTCAGTGTGCGTCACAGGGAACAGAAAACAGCCCCAGCTTCGGACCACTGCTGCCATCGCTTTGGAAAGAGAACCCTGACGTACCATATCGGGGAAGGAAAAAAGGCTTTGGCTGTCACAGAGGAGCCCCGTGCGGACACGGGCACTGGAGCTT
Organism: Anhinga rufa; assembly: GCA_013400875.1. Taxonomy (NCBI): domain Eukaryota; kingdom Metazoa; phylum Chordata; class Aves; order Suliformes; family Anhingidae; genus Anhinga; species Anhinga rufa. Next base: position 35,831 of record VZTV01110800.1, read on the forward strand.
GGCACAGGTCGTGCAGGTGCTGAAGGGAAGAGGGAGGGAGGAGAGGAGGCAATGAGTGCTAGAGGATAAAGCAAAAGAAAAGGAAAACAGGGAAGGGATGGGGAGGACGATGGGAGCAGCCTGAAAGCAGAGCAACAGTGCCTTCGGGTTCAAGGCCATAGGGAGAGTCAGAGCTCCTTCCTGGGATGGGGGTCTTTTCCCTGGGTACCCCAGAGCCCACAGGCGTCGGGAGCACAAGGCAGCAAGGAAAGAGATGGCACGATACAGTGCTTGCAAATAGAAATGCTTGGTGGCCTTTGCTTGCCATGGCAGTGACACGCAGTGTGACGGCAGGAACAGCGGCAGTATTAGCCCATTTCTGCCGGTGTTTCTATTCCATTAGCTCTTAAGAAAACCAAGCAGACGAGCCCGGCGGAGGAGAGCGAGAGGCGAGGAGGAGTGGATGAGGCAGAGAGAGACACCGATGAGCAACAGGATCGTGTACAAGGAAGAAGGAACAGCAGCGGGGGAAGTCAGCAGCTCTGGGGCAGGTTTGAGACCTCACAGCGCTGACTCACAAACACATCACTTCTCTCCGGGCTGTTCTGGCTGCTGCTGTCTCTGACACTCTGCTTGCCTTCACTCGTACCTCCGGTCCCCTCTGCGCTGCGGGCAAAATCCCTCTGCACGAGCCATGCCCCTTCCCATGTTCAGACGTAGATTTGGGCCTTGTTTTCGTTCGTTCAAAGGCAGAGTCCTACCTCAAAGCAGAGGCAAGGAGCGTGGAAGTCCTCGGGGCCGTGTTCCCCCAGACTCACCCGGCTCAAGGGGACCTCTTCTTCACAGCACCGGGCTGCAGTGCCAGGGGATGTGGAGCTCCCATGGACCTCCTGCCTTAGCCCACGTCCTGTTGGGCACGTGGAGACGAGGGGCACTGCCCTTCACACCCTTCCCATCACAACAGAGACTTCCATTTCCAGCTTTCTCTTTCCCTTTTTCATTCTTTTTGACTTTTTCTTGCCTCATGGCACCTCCACATCTTCCTGTTCCTGTCAAAGGTAAGTTTCCTGGAGAGCAGTGCTAGCTGTGGTCATTTGGCAGGAGGAAGGAGAAAGGATGTCCAGCAGGCTGTTGGTGGGCTCGAAGGCACCAGTCTCCATCCAGGGCAACATCTACCTCTTGGCTGGTTTGTGCTCAGGTCGGCAGCCAGCCATGCTGGCTGTGAGGGCCAAGTGATGAGGCCACCCCTAATGCCCTGTCTTTCACTGCCAAGTTTCAAGGTCAGCTGTCTGCGGGGAACCTCAACCTGCTGAGGTGCTTCCGAAGGAATACTCCTTCTCCTCCCAGGACTGAGCACTGATGCACAGAGATGAGCCAACAAGGTCATGGCTAAGATGGGGGAAGTTTGGTGAACAAGCCAGAGAAATCTGCCTGGGTTTTCCTAGGGAGAACAGATCCACAGAGTGACAAAAAGGATGCAGCTAGTGACCCCCCGTTCCTGCCTCCCTCCCCAGAGCACAAAAGCACGGGGGTCTGACTCTGAGAAAACAGCAACATGGATTTGAACAAGGTCAGACTGCCAAACCCTTAACCCTCAGAGCCCTCCTCAGGCTTGACTTGCCAGCATGGGTTTTTGAGGTTGATGGCACGCACGGGCACCAAGTGCCCTGTCCCTGTGCTGGCCCAGGGGGGAGAAAACCTGCTCACGGCTCCTTGTGGAACTGTGTGATTCGGGGTGCTGGCCCTCCTCCTCCAGCACAGCTCAGCCAGTGCTGGCAGCTCCTTTCCAGCCCACTTCTTCTGACATGGACTTGCAAATCCCATCATGGCTACCTGTCTGGAGCTCCAAATGCTGCTGCAAAAGCCCCTTCTTAAGGCGAACACCCAGGTGAAGGCTGCAGAAGTTCAACTCAGCTGTTATGCAAAAGGAGAACTCACTGGGTGACATAAAAATCTCAGAAAGAAAAAGCAGCTACAGTTCTAGCTCACCGTGCATTGCTCATACTTACAGCTTAAACATTGCCTTCTACTCGAAAGAACAAAGATAAAATGTCAGGAATTCACAGTTTTTATTCTCTTTCTTATGCCCACCCATCTTCCCCTGCCATCGATGTCAATGACTCAAAGTCCTCATCGTACAGTAGCCTTTGCCGGTGTGGCACTCAAGGGTTAACAAACCATGGCTTCTTAGACAGATAAGACATAAGCTCATTCACTGGTAGGAACACGTGGACGGTTATATTACAGAACACCTTAGGGTTTCCTGTAGCGATTCTTTGGGGTTTCACCACAGCCAGTGATGTCGCAGGAGAGAACGTTGGGCTTCTTCCCCAAGCCAATGCTTCCCAAGAGATCGGGAAGCTCGCGAGTGATGGCCTTCTCGATCTTCTCTAGGAAACACCCTCCCATGTAGGAACACTGCTGAGACAGCAGCTTAAAACTGGTGATGGGGTTGATGCCAAAGAAGTCCTTGTAAGCCTCACGGTTGGGGAGGTCAAATTTGCTGACATTGGTCTTTGCCAGAATGGACTTAAAGATAAAGAACTTGTCAGGATCTTCCACAATGTCCCTGAACACCAGTTCTCCATCACTAAAGAAGGTCATTTTGTCCTTGTAGGTCTGTAGATAGCGATCGACCAAAAGGGCGTGGATGCGCACCCGGATGGCATGCTGGCGTATGAAGGCGATCTTATTTTCCATCCTGTTCTCAATTACCTGGTTGAGATCTTCTAGAAGCGATATCTCTTCTTTGAGGAACAGGTCTTTGTGGGTATCTGGCTGGTACTCCTGGGGCCAGAAGGAGCTAACGTACACCCTGGGTGGCTCTGTGACGTTGATGAGAGGAGCCAGGCTCCAGAATAAGGCACCGTAGACTCTCATGAGCTCCTGGGTGGCCAGACTGTCAGCTTTGTTCAAGATGATTCGGATCTGAGACTCGCGGCCCTTCAGCTGGCGAAACAGCATCTCCAGCTCCAAGCCCACATCCAGCTTCGTAGGGTCAAAGACAACAAAGATGAGATCAGCTCTGTCAATGAACCACTGACACACGTCGTTGAACGGGTAACCTTGAGGAGAGGAAAGAGAAATCCAGCAGAAATGGCTAGCACAGGATGATTCCTTTCAGGTCAAGGCATAGATAAACCTTGAGCCTGCCATGTCTCAAGCCCTGACTGGGTTGGACAGGGTGTGAGAATACAGCGGGCTTCCCATGCAGCCCAGAACCTGTTTCTCATGTGCTGAAAACACTTCAGAGAGAAGTGTGGGCAGCAGGGCGAGGGAGGGGATTCTGCCCCTCTGCTCCGCTCTGGTGAGACCCCCCTGCAGCGCTGCGTCCAGCTCTGGAGCCCCCAGCACAGAAAGGACATGGACCTGCTGGAGCGGGGCCAGAGGAGGGCACAAAAATGCTCAGAGGGTGGAACACCTCTGCTGTGAGGGCAGGCTGAGAGGGTTGGGGTTGTTCAGCCTGGAGAAGAGAAGGCTGCGGGGGGACCTTATTTTGGCCTTCCAGTACTTAAAGGGGGGTTATAAGAAAGGTGGGGACAGACTTTTTAGTAGGGCCTGTTGTGACAGGACAAGGGGTGATGTTTTTAAACTAAAAGAGGGTAGAGTCAGCCTAGATTTAAGAGAGGTGGTCGATGCCCCATCCCTGGAAACACTCAAGGTCAGGCTGGACGGGGCTCTGAGCAACCTGCTCTAGTCAAAGCTGTCCCTGCTCACTGCAGGGGGGTTGGACTGGATGGCCTCTAAAGGTCCCTTCCCACCCAAACCGTTCTGTGATTCTATGATTCTTAGCATGAAAACTTGTCCCTGTGTGTCTGGGCCTGTGTGTCTCCCTCAACCTCACCTCCAAACCTTCTTTCTCCCTGCTGCTGGCCACAGATTCCCGCTGCTCCTGTGAGCAGATATTGGCCACATCATTGCTTTCCCCAGTGGGTGCCAAGCCGGTCAAGAAGCCCTGCTGGTCTCTCCTGGCACCCCAGGTGCTGTGAGGATGGTGCTTTTCTGGGCCATTGGCAAAGGCTGACTCCAAGGGCGACAATTGGGCATTAAATGCTGAGCCAAGGCAGACGATCAACAGCCCAAGGAGTCCCCAGGAAATACCTTGCCAAGTCACCTGACTGTCACACCTCCAAACAGCAGAGACGGCTGCTCTAGCTAATGACAGTCGGGTACATTCCCCAGGCCCCAGCTGCTGCTGCCATAGCCATGGGCAGACAAACATCACCATCCCCTCCAATGCAGTACCCTTTTCGTAGCCCAGGGCTCTTCCCCGTTGTGCTTCAGCCATCTTTGTCATCTCACATCGTTATGACATGTTTTCTGGAGTCCCTTAGGTGAACCCAGTAAACCCCTACCTCGTTCTTGCTGCTTGCGGTTTTCAATGATGCCTGGCGTGTCCACAAAGGTGACTCTCTCCAGCAGTTTGTGGGGCACCTCGATCCCTATCAGCTTCTCCAAGAAGTTCTGCCCAAACTTCTCCAGGGGTGAGAAGGAGCGGGCGCTGTCAGCAGCCATCACGATGCCCTCAATGGTCTTCAGCTTGGGGCCGTGCATGATGACAGTGAATTCAGAGGTGGTGGGTTCTGCTCCTGCCCAGCAACGAGAGGAGCAGCAGAGCTGTGAAATCCATGCCGGGCAATGGACATGGCAGGGCTGGCCTGGGACTAGCCAGGGAGCTCAGGAGCATCACTCGCTTGCCAAGAGATGCTGGGGGAAGGCAAGCAGCAGGGCCATGAAATTCTTGCCAAACCTCTTGAGGACACGCTAGCAGGGCTGTTTTCTGCAGGGACTGGTTGTTCTGGAAGTGGTCTGACTGCACAAGGTGCCCTGGAGAACCACCTCCCAGGAGCCTTCATTGCCCTGGCGCAGAGCTGGCCATGGACATCTGCCCTCAGCTGCGAGATGACATCCGTGGGAGCAGGGAGGAGGGAAGAGGAATGGCTTTTCTCCTGGGAGGGTGAATTAATTGCCTCCACGTGAGGAGGGAAGGTGAGAAATCAAAGGTGAGTTGCCCTTGTGACATGACCACTGCTCTCGTGGTCAGGGTCAGCAGCGGTGAGCCCTGTGCTGCGGGATGGGGATGCTGCAGGGTGAGATGCCCTCCTCCTCCCCAGGGAGGGTGGAGAGGCCCTGGGCTGTGGTGGGGAACCTCTCCCTCCGCATGGCACTGCAACTGGGTGGCATGGACCCTGATCACAACCTCAACGCCATAATGGGGTGGGGGGATTGAAGACATGCGGCCAGGAATTGCTGACCGTGCGGACACAGAAGCACCCACGGTGGAGCAGGGAGGGAGCGGTGAGCGTGGTACCTGTGTACAGCTGGTAGGGAGTGTCATCCAGCCCGAGGAGGTAGTTTATCATGGAGGATTTGCCGACACTCCACGGTCCCAGGAATAGCACCATTGGCTTGGAAGTGATCTCCCCATCTGTGGAGAGGGGAAATAACAAGAGGAAGTGAAGAAACAATAGCTGTCGCCGCCGCGCGATTAACTCCCGGCTGTAACGAGCATCCCATCTGAGCAGCGCAGTGATGCTGCCGGGGAAACAACCACCGTTTTGGGGCCACCAGCCATTCACGAGCCAAGGCATCGCCCAGCGACAGGCCCCGGTGTCTGCAGGAGCGGGACGTCACCATGCTCTGCAGGAGGCTCCACCTCGCTGCAGCAAGAGTGAACCTTGTCTGACCTTCTCTGAGGTTTGGTGTTTCTTAGACTACCGGAGGACTTGAAGGTCTTTTAAACCTTGTCTTGATTTGGTTCTGATTTAGCCGAAGTGAGTTTGGGGCTGGCTGTTGGGGGAGTGTTGTCTGAAGGCAGCCACCGCAAAGCATGGGACATGCGGAGGAGGTGGCCATGCTGCAACCAGGTGAACGCCTCGTGCAAAGGGAGCTGGCATGGTTTAAGGAGCAACACTATGGCGCGGTGCTTGGTAAGCGCGGTGCCAGCCTTGGGCCAGCTGCCTGCATTGCATTTCCACCATACCCTCACTGCCCCCAAGTCGTGGCTCCCAGCCCTCCGGCTGAGCAGAAGGTCCTTGCCTACATGTGGGCTGGGTGTGAGGCTCCAGCCCGGTGTGGGGAGGGCAGGCTGGGCAAACGGCCCTACTTTGGGCTTGAGGAAAGACAGGAGGATAATGAACTACAGTCCTCATCCTGCAGTCTTCAAATCCTAGAGTTTGCTAAGGGGCTCAAGGAGGCTGGTGATGGGCCTGTAAGGACCTGTCCTGATGCTACGCAATCGGTCTGGGAGCTTGGAGGTTCCTGGACACACGTAGCCACTGCTCCAGGAGCAATCCCTGCTCCAGTGGGACTCATGCAATCAACGTGTGCCCACACTGCTTGATCCCCCCAGCCCCCAGGCCACTGGGCAGGCAGCTGGCAGAGCCAGAGGAGCCCCTGGCCTGTGCCAGCCCCCAAGCCATGCCTGGGATGGCCGAGAGCCTGCTAGTCGGCTTGAGCCCAAGTCAGGCCAGAAATGGCAGTAAAAACTGGATGAGTGAGTTCCCGTTGGTGGGAACCTTCCCCGTCCCTCTTCATGTGCCAGCACTGATGTAGCCAGATGAGCCTGGGCAGGAAACGGTGCTGGGAGAGCCGTGGTGGCAGAGGGCAGAGGGCAGAGCAAGCTGCAGCCACCCTGCCATGGCATCAGCCCAACGCAGCCCCCAGGGTGTCTGCTCCAGGAGGGGACGTGCCCGGCAGCAGGGGCTCGCTCCCCCCATCCCCGTCCTGCGCTCAGGGTGGGAGAGGGTCCGTCAGCAGCGGGAGCCCAGCCAGAGTTGGGGCTGGATGCCATGGGGGAGCTGGGAGCTGCTGTCCCTCAGGCAGAGCTGAGCCTTCCCCAGGGTCCAGGGCGAGGAGATGCAAACCAGGGCTCCATCTCGAAAGCGGGGGAGCCACAAAGCCCACATGGCACTGAGCTCCTGCTCAGTGCTGGAGGGCACCGCATGGCGGGCCCACACAGAACCCATCCAACCATGTGTGCAGGAGTCGGGCAGGGTGTGCCAGCCTCCTCCTGCCTGCATCTGCCCATTGCAGGGCCACCATGTCACCGCCGGGGATGGGAACGGGCTGGGGACGTCTCTCCACGGGGCACAGCTGCATCCATGCAGCTCAACCCTCCTCCCCAAAGGAGGGCAGCCACATCCGAACTGGGGGGTGGCCCAGCCTGCTGCCTGCTCCCTGCCTGCGAGCCGTGGGGATCCAGTGCTGTCTTCCCATGCGGGACAAAAACAAATGTTGAAACCTCAGGCTTTCGTTATTAATCATTCCTCTGTGCCACTCTATCGCTGCTGCTCTGTTCGCTTGCTGGCTTTAATTGGGTTTCGGATTATTATTATTATGATCCCCTGTGATGTTGTGCCAGAGGTTTGAGGCGGGTCCCCGCGTGCTCTTTCGTAACACGTTCCTGGCCAGGCGTGGCTGTGCGAACGCAGGCGGCCCGTGTGCCCCGGCTCCGCTTCACGTCCCCACCTCTGCCCCGCTGTGCCGAGGTGGGCAGTGATGCAGGCAGCCCCCCTTCTGGGTCACCAACAGCTCGTCGAGCCCATCTCTACTCCTGGCTTTGGGAACAGGGTGCTGGCACCCCATGGGCTTTGCGGGCAGTGCCAGGCACAGGATCCTTGCAGCTCCCAGGGTAGCACAGCAGCTCTGAGGATGTGAGGCCATGCATGGGTCCCCCTTGCTGCTGCCCAGGCCGTAGGACTGGGGGAGCAGAGAGCGTCTCCCACCCAGGAGGGTGCTGGCCTGACATCTGTCCCTGCTACATCCCCCCACTATGTCTGTTCAGCACCGATTTGGGTCACTTTGATGGTCCAGCCAGGGGAAAAAAGAGCGGGTCCTTGCCGGCTGCAGGGCAGGGATGGCGGCAGCTCCATCACGGCAGCTCTCTCCAGCCACCCTGTGGTTGCTCGCTCCCAGCCAGCCTGCCTCACTCCCAGCTCAAGCTCATCCCAGCTCCAGCCAGGCACATCCTGCTGGCGTTCGCGGAAGCGGTCGCATGCTGGTGCGTGATCAGGCCCCACTTGCCATCGGGGGGGTCCTCAAACCTCGCACCCTTTCATCTGTAGTCCTGCTTAAAACACAGCAGCTTAAAACAGAGCTTCTCTAAGCTGCCAGGCTTGCAGGGTAAAGAGCACAATGTGATCTGGCAAAGCACCTGGCAAACACGGCCAGGAAGGCCGTGCCTCCCTCGGCAGAGCCTGCATTTGTCTGGACTGTTCAGCTCTAGGGGCAGGAGCAATTTGGATGCCCAGTGAGGGTTTTTTTTCCTAGAGCAGTGGCTTTCTGGGAGGTTTTTCCATGGTGCTTGCAACGCCAGGCTGCCTGTGGGTGGGACAACTGCTGCTCTGGGGCTGGAATTAACCCTGGGCTGGGTTTACTCCCTCCTTGTCCTCAAGCCCAGCAGAAGCGCCTGGTGTCAGCTCACCCCTCGTTGTGCCAGTCTGTCCCAAGGATGCTAGGCAAAGCAGAGGAGGTAAAACCCCCTTCCTCTCCTTGTTCAGACTAAGCCACAGGCATGCAGGACTTGCTCTGTCCTCAGATGACCCAGGAAGGCTAAAACACCTGGAGAGACTCTTCCAGCGCCACCCACGCTGCTGCCCCATCCCTGTATCCCAAACACCGCCAGCCACTCTGCCTATGGCATGGATGCACAGCCCGGCAGCCCTTGGAGGGCTGGCCAGCTCGCTCGTGAAAAGCCACAGGTATCCGCAGGGCACGTGTGCCTGCAGACGGAGGGACAAGCCGCACGTGGCTGCAGACCGCCTGCGCCTGCCTCCGCGTCGTGCTCCCTGTGCGTGTACGCCCACACGAGCAGCACGCGCGCACGCGCGTGTGCGCCTGCAGCTAGAGATACAGATAAGACAGCTATCGAAATATGCTATATATATCTACATCCCTCTCCACTGCCGGCATGCTGGCATGACAGGGAGCCAGAGGCCCTCCAGGCGCTGGCAGGGCTCTGCCGCATCCAGGGCCGGGGTGTGGAGGAGCCTGTTTCAGCAGGATCTGTCCATGGGGGCCGTGGGGTAGGACATGAGGGTCAGAAGATGGGATTTCCCTGCCTCATATCACAGCAGGGACAATGTCCCTGTGGCCCAGCACCGGACTCAGGGGAAGGGCTGGGTGTTGACTGGAGCTTCTTGGCCCATCTCCCATCTCCTGCTTCTGTGGGGGGACGTGGCAGCACACCCCGAGCAGGATAGGCAGGGAGAGGAGCCAGGCCTGGCTCCCGAGGGGGCTGAGGCCGCCGTGCAGGGGCCAGCCTGTGTTACTGGGACAGCTGCTGCGGGCTCATCGGCTTAAACTGCAGCCAGGGGGGATCAAGGGTGGACATTCGTGAAGGTTTCTGCACGTAGGAGGGTGAAGGGTGGGAAGAGCTCCCCTGCAGGGTGGGCTATCTGCTGGGCTCCTCTGGCTCATGCCATGGGTGGGAGATCGACCTGCAGGTCCACCACAAATGCCTTTGAACCATCGCTAGAGGAATGCGCAACCTTTTGGGTCTTAACCCAAGAGGGAAAGGTGTCAAAGCCTGGGCAAGAAGGGGATGCAGAGTCAGGCCTGGGACAGACAAGTGCAGCAACACACGTGCCGAGCTCTGGTAGGGCTGGGGACGTCGGCTCCAGCGGGTGCCATGGGAGGCTGATAACCAGCGTCTGCTCGGTGCCTGGGAAGTGTGGCCCTGTTGAGGCAGGTGAATAGGAGAGCCAGAGGCCAGCAAAGAGCTTAGGCAGTGCTGGCAGCATGCAGGTAGCAGGCAGCGATACCAACCTGTGGCGGAGGAGCCCAGGGTACGTCCAGGGTAAGCTGTTAGCAGGGGACACGGGGAGAGAGAAAAGGTACCGTGAGTCGAAGGAGGGATGGGGCTGCCTGGGTCTGACCCAGGCCAAGGAGGGAGCTGAAGACCGGCCCTGGCCTTCTCATGGGCAGGAAAGGGCAGCTATGGCCACATTCCCAGCAGGAGAGAAGGAGTTACAGTCGGTGAGCAAGGAGACCCACAGCTACCAGGACAAGCACTAAACCCCAGTCTGCCCTGCACACTGGGGATGTGGCATTGGGGAGTAGCCCCAGGAGAGCTGCCACATCCAAGACAGCACCCCAACCTTCCTGCCCCGCTTAGCAGAGTTATTGCCTTCCCCAGCAACATTCACCAAGCAAACGGAGCCCCACAAGCCGTGGTTAGGACAGCAACCAACCCCGACAAGTGTCCTGACCACCCCAGTGATGTGGTAACCCGTATCCAGCCCTAGGGTGGCTGATGATGGCAACTGGGAGGTCATTCCCTATACAGGGAAGCTAATCAGCAGATATACAGTGATTAAGGCCACCAGCATGCACCACAAACTGGTATGTCTTCACAGCAAGCTTCCCATCACCAGACTGGGAGAGCCCCTCACCCCTGAGCTAGGGACAGTCCCTACGGGGTGGCCTTACTGTGACCAAGCACGGAGACGGACCCAGCCGGAGCATGCACGCACCCACGTGGGATGGCAGAGCGGAGACACGGGAGGGCAGCAGGCAGGGAAAAGGAGATGGCACCTGCCAGGCATAAACACGCTGTAAGCAGAGGGCGTGGGGTGAGTTTTCTGGGATGCACCTCAACAATGCAGAGTCTTAGGTTGACGGTGGCAGTCGCAGCTCCCCCGGGACAGGTGACACTCATCTATGCAGGTGTTTTTGTGAGCTGCGGGGAGCAGAGGGGCTCCTTGGATTACACCAGCTGGTGCACGCAAGCAGAGCCGATGGGAAGAGAGACAAAATGGAGGGCTGCCGTGTAATGGAGGGGCAAAGGTGCTTGAGACGGCACCCCTCTATATTGGCTTACACCTCCAAAGGTCACACATATTCCATGACAGGCCTGCTCTGCCGCTCTCCCAGCTGTCCCGCTCCTCCCAGCAAGTTGAGCCGGCAGCTCTGCGCCCTCCAGCCTCCCCGCTGCCATGGAGGTGGGCGCAGGGGGAGAGGTTGGGAGCATCTCCTGGCTTGCAAGGGCACCACCCATGCAATGAACCCGCTCAGGACAGGGCCTCCATGCAGAGGAAGCGGCAGAGAAGGCTCCCTCAGCCCCACCATATCCCTCATCTGCCTTGTTACGCCTTGTAAACTTGCTTCCTCCTAAAAAGGGAGCAGGGAGGTGGCTGCTTGGGTATGGGATGGCTGAAGGGCAGGGTGGGATGTCGTGAGCAAGGAAATGGATTGTGGCCTGGCAACTGAGGCTGGGGACTGCATCCAGTGGCAGTGAACAGCGAAGCGAGGGTTAGAGGCTGGGAGCCCACCAGCTGCCCCTGTAACCCCAAATATTCTCCTAAACTGTGTCCCAGGATGAGCCGACAGTAAATGCCAATGCTTGCACTGCCATCAACACAGACCAAAGCAGCTTGGAGAGGAGGTCAGGGTGTTGCTGAATCTGTGAGCTCCAGGATGGAGACAGCTGGGACAGGGCATGGCTGGGCTGTCCTCGCTGCACGGTGCCACTGCTGAAGAGGCTGTGGGGATGCACACTGGGGTGCTGACCTACAGCTCATGGTGCTCTTTCCGCAGGCATGTGGCAGTGCTGTGCTGGCTGGGTGAGGGAGGGGACAGGCCAGCACACCCGGTGGGTGACAGCAGCCATAGGGTGAGGGTCTGCGGGGCGCCCCTCCTGTGCTGGCTGCAGCATGGCATGTCGCTGTGACCCTCCCAGTTACTCTCCCACATGGCAAAGCAGACTGTGGTCTCCAGCTGCTGGCAAGCAGCACAGAGTGAAGCAGGCAAAGGCAGTGACTCGGAGCTGGCTGTGGGAGGCAGCTAGGCATGGCTCGTGTTTCGTGAGGCCTACAAATGCCCCCTCCAGGACCCCTGCGGTGGGTGGTGGAAGATGTCCAGGGGGCTCTGTGTCTTGAGAGGACAGGATCTGTGCTGGTGATGGGGACTCGACAGCCCTGTCCCTGCCCCATGGGTCCCCCATGCTCTCCGCTGGCTCTAAACTGGAGATGGGCTGGCTGGGTATGGAGGTGTTCAAACCTGCTTACAAAATGCCTGATGTTAGTTTAGGAGTTGCATGTGGGCTGCAGTGGGTTTGTCTGTAAAACAGGGGTTCTGCTCTAAGGGGATGTGTCCCAGGCGTTTGCCCAGATGAACATGGGACCCATGTGCTGGTGGAGCAGAGGAATCCAACTGCAAAGGGAAGGTCTGGATGGTGTGGAGGGTGTATCTGGGTCCTGTCTCACCAGGAGGGAGGGCATGGCTCCAGGGTGTGCGAGGCCAAAGCCCAGAGGATGCCTGGGGAGAGAGGCAGAACTCTGGGGCAAGGAGGCACCCTGGCAGGATGCTGACGGGGGCATGCAGCCCTGGGACACAGGCAGCAGGGAGTCTGGCATCCCCTGACCGCCCAGCCAACGCACAGAGGCATCTAGCCCCAGCTCAGGATACCCTGGTGAACAGGGACCTTGGACTTGGGCTTGAGCTATCTGTGCTTGGAAAATGGGTCTGCTTGTGTCATATGGGTCACCACAAGAGCTTCCTGTAGCTTGCGAGCATCTTGAGGCCAGGGCTGCACTTTCCTCTTCTGGAGGGACACGTGTACTGCTGGGGCTCAGCCCACGCCAATGCCCGTGGCCATGGGGACCTGCTCACCTGATCCACTGTGTCTGTACTTGCCAAGGGGTGGAAATTCTAACTCCCAGGATGAGTGAAGGCTGCCGAGCTTGAGGGATACCCTGCCCACATGGCTGTGTCCTGTGCTGAGCAGGAAGGATGCCAGCTCCAGCCACCCCCAGGAAGCTCTTCCCAAACCTTGAGAGGTCCTAAGCTTCCTTGCCAAGCCTGTTTCGCTGAGCCGCGATCTCTGCTTGGCAGGGGTACAGGGCATTGAAGTTGAGCAGGGGGAGGACCTGAAGCAGGCAGGGTTCAATGCTAAGCCTACACAGATGGTCCTGACAGCAGATGGGCTAAGGCAGATGCAGGAATGCCTGCCGCTGGGTTCGCTAGGACATGTCCTCTAAGCCCAGCATGTTCATGGCCTTCTTGGGAAGCTGCAAAGGAAGACAAACTATCCAAGCCTTTCCATGATCTGCTCTCTGCGCTGTTATCTGCATCCCAATGACCTGACGGTGCTGAAGACCCCAGTGCCCATGGCATTACCTGTGATCTCGTGCTGCCTCAGCTCGTTGTATCTGTAGGACTGCTCCAGGGGCTTGATGGAGGAGTGATAGATCTTCCTCAGCCGCTGCAGTATTCCTGCAGGGGCAGAAGCATGCAGACGGGTGAAAAGCAAACCCCAGCACCCTGGTCTAGTCCCTCCTAGGTAAGCTTCTGGGCATTCCCTGAAGATCTTGAGGATGACGCAGCCGCGAATCAAGGGTCTTGGCTCACAGTTGAAATCTTGGCCAAGCTGATCCCAGTCACACATTTTGAAGCTCCTCCCCTGCTAATGTTTCCTGCTGGGCACTGTCCCCATCTGCTGCCAGTCTTGCACGTGCCAGCAGCTGATGGAAGGAACATCTCTCGTTAATGCTCTTCAGCACTCATCACCTGTGATCCCAAAAAGCCCTCCACCATGGTGCCAGGGACCCCTGGCACAGCCCCTAAGCTGCTCGCTAGAAGAAAGAAGCTTTTTCCACAGCAGCTTTTATCGCTTTCTTTCCAGTCCAGACTGCCCATGGGGCCAGCAGAAGCAAGCCTTATAATAGCAAAGCCCAATAAATAATTGGAATAAAAATCCCAACCCTTTATTACAAGTTGCCCCAGGTTTCTCTGGGCAGGGATGTGGCTGGCTTGGGCTGATTCACCATCTGCATCTTCCAGCCTCTCTACCCTCCTAATTCTTGTACACCCTTGGGGCTGTCTTTAAAATATGTTACCCCAAGAGCAGCAAAAGGGCTGGTATTGAAGATATAGTGTTGCTGGACCTACAAGAAGTAAGGTTAAGACCAAAACACTCTAGGGAAGGAAAATCCCATCCGTGCTCTTGGTGCAGCAGAATGGTGAGGATCGTGTCCCGCAGGGATCGCGTGGACTGAAGGAGCAGGGCATACATGGCTCAGTGCCACCCAGGGCCCCTCACCTGAGAAATCATCGGCAGGTTTGTCCTCATTCAGCTTGAGGGTGCTCTCCAAGTGGGACCGGTCACGCTTGGTCGGCTCGCTGGCATCTTCAACCTCTTCTGGAGGAAAAAGGCAAGGGGACCTGTTACCGCTGGAGGGGGGAATCCACACAGGAGCTCACACAAGCTACTGCCGGGAGCTGGCATGGGGGAGCACACACCCCCCAAGCCCGCAGACCCACCGAGCACCTCGGCAGCCACTGTTGCCTTTGGCATTGGCATGCTGCACCGTTTCTCTTTTGCAAAGGCTCCTGGAGGCTTGGCAGAGGCTACCCTGACTGTGGCTGCCGGGGGAAGCATCGTGGGCAACTGCTTGGCTCCGAAGAGGGGCCGGTGAGGGAGGCACGCAGAGTCTCCCCGGGGGGGAGCGAGGGCCAGGCTGCTCGCTGGGAATGCAAAGGACGTGCCTGGAAGGGGCTCCAGGGCTGGGGCGTAGCATGAGCACGTGTGGCACCTGCTGCCCGATGGGGCCCCTGCCTGCCCCGGCGCTTCCCCCGGCAGCTGCAGCTCCTCCAGGGCTAAGCCTTGACTGCAGGCGCACTCTGCTCTGACTCTCTCTCTGTCCACGCCCCAAAAAAATTATGCATTGAGCCAGAGACGTGAGGGTGGGCGAGGCTGGGGCTGGCTTCTGAGAGACCAGCCAGCCTGACCCGTCCTGGCTGCCTCGCCTTTGCCAGCGGGATCGTTCCCTCCTGCTTCTCCCACCTCTGTCCCCATACCAGGCTGGAGCCCTCTGCATGGGGCCCTGGCTCGGGGTGGCCCTGGGGACCCCATGGCTCCGTGCCAGGCCCTGGGAACATGAGGCAGCTGCCTCCACCCAGGGTAGGCACCGCTGTGTCCCTGAGACAGGGAGACAGAGGTGTCCTTGCCCTGGAGGTGCTGGCACACCAAGGACCCCGTGCAGCTCCAGCGCTGTTTGATATCAGGCTTTTTTTGGTTCGGGCTTTAGTGGGAGTTTGGGGACAGGTCTGGGGACAGGTCTGGGGACAGACGCGTGCTGGCTGGCTGGGCTGGGGATGCCTGGGCCAAGCGGGGCACTGCCAAGCCCTGGGACTGTGTTGAGCATCTACCGAGTGTCAGGCTGAGGAAGACCTTTTGACTTGCCAAGTAAAGCCACAGAGACCAAACTGGGTTTCCCTTTTGGCACAAATGGGAGCTGTTTGAGCTGGGACGTTACGGATGAAAGCAGAAAAAGACTCATCTGGGTCCGAAGGTCGCTGCCCAACCCGTGGGCCAAAGTCCACAAGCGTTTCTAGGAAACTGGGGGGGGTGTCCCTTTTTCTTAGCTACCTTTTCACTGACAGAACGTGGCCAGAGCCGGTCCTTCAGCAACTCATTGGTCTGAATTAGCTCTTCACACCTTCCCTACAAGGCAGGGGCTGGTGGACAAGAGACCCACCAGCCTGGGCACCATGCACCAAGAGAGACAGGGGTCTGGAGGACTCTGCAGGTGGAGGATAAAGAGCCTTTAAGAGGTCTGCAGGTGCTGAAAGGGGCCTGGGTGTTAAAAATCTTATCCATGTCCACAGCCCAGAGGAGAAATCATGTGCGTAAAGTGCAGTGAGGGAAATGTTGGACAACTTTGGTATTGCTGCGACGAGCGCCTGCATTACAGGCGTCGGCAGGCTCCTGCCTGCACCCTCGATGCCTGCAGCCGGCCCAGCTGTGCAGTGGTTAGGGGCAGGCATGGGAAGCACAAGCATTAGGAGAGGGCCATGCACTAGGTGCGGTTTAATGTGCCAAGCTCAGCTCCGCCGGGGGTTGATAGTAGGTCACTCTCGCTGCTCAGCACACCGACAAGAAAAGACTCCAACCTATCTGGCCATGCCGGGGCTCAGTGGCAGCAGGGTGGGCACTTTGGCCTGGTGGGCTCTCTGTTTCTGCCAGCAATGGCTTGTCTGCAGGGGGGTCTTCTGCTGCCGGTGGGTCTCCCACCACTGCCGGGTCTTCTGCTGCCGGTGGGTCTTCCACTGCTGTCAGTGGGTCTTCTGCTGCCGGTGGGTCTCCCACCACTGCCGGGTCTTCTGCTGCCGGTGTGTCTTCCACTGCTGCCAGTGGGTCTTCTGCTGCCAGTGGGTCTTCCATCGCTGCTGCAGGGTCTTCTGCTGCATCCCTGCAGGGTGGGTGACCGCAGCTGAGAGGGCCATCCCCGCCTTCTCCCTTGCTAGCAGCTGTTGGTTTGCCACGGCCATTTTTGCTGGCAGCACCGGCTGCTTCCTTGTCACTCTCTTCAGATCCATCCTCTGGCCCCGCTGGCCCAGCATCATCTTCCTCAGACTCTCCCTCCTCCTTAGACTCTCCCTCCTCCTCAGATTCTCCCTCACCTCCATCTTCCTCAGACTCGCCATGTTCATCTTCCTCAGACTCCCCTTGCTCATCATCTTCCTCTGAGCTCTGCTCGCCCCCTTCCTCTCCCTGCTCCAGAGCAGACACTGTTCTTGGCTCCTCCATTTTCTCTTCCCCAGGCTGCCCTTGCTTTTCAGAGGATCCTTCCTTGGTGCCGGGTTCCTCATCCTCCCGGGCACGGGAGCTGTCTTGTGAGCCAGGCTGGCGGTTCCCTTCATGATGTGCTGCCTCAGGGGCGCCCAACATGGCATCGTCCCCTGGGCCCTGCGCCTTGCCGGGGGCCTCCTGGCCCTTCTCCATGGTGGTCTCCTCCGGCTGGCCGTCCCCTGGCCCCAGGTCCCCACTCAGGCCACCTGCCAGCTCTTCCTCCCCCTCGCCGCGTCCCTCCTCAGCAGCACCGGGCAAGGAGGTGTTGGCAGGGCCGCCATCTTGGTCCTCCTCAGGGCTGCCGTCGGCTGCCTTCTCCTCCAGCCTGGGCTCTGCAGCCGGCAAGGGGCTTTCGGCAGTGCTGCCGACATGGTCCGTGCTGGAGGCGTGTGGCTCTAAACGATGAGAACAGCGCAGTCAGTCTTACCCGCGATGGCACGTGGCTACCGGGGCACCCGCCAGCCTCCCGTCAGTGCCGGGGGTGGCTCTGAGGGAGGATTTGTGACTGTTACCAAGAGATTGAAACTTTCCTAAACCTTCTCTAGTTCCAGATCAATTTTCTGGCTCTGTTGCAAGAAGCTGGGTGCAAAGAGGTGTTTGGGGGGGCAGAGGTGATGCTAGCAGGGGGCCCTATGGCTACGCTGGCCATGGCTGCCCGGGGCCGTGGCTGCCGCCCACCATGAAGCGCTGCAGGAAGGCAGCAAAGCAGCCCTAAAAAACTGGGGGGGAAAGGAATAAGAAAAAGCATAGCTCGAGGGGCTGCGGGCACTTGGCAGGTTAAAAGGGTCCTTCCCCAGCCCTGCCTCAGGAGAGCATCACCAGCACTGGCCATGGCGGGTGGCTGGGCGAGGGGGAGGAAGGGGCGAGGGGCTCCCCGGCGCAGGGCCCTGCCTTTCCGCGGGCAGGCGAGCGCAGGCAGGGCCTGACCCCAGCAGCGAGGCTCGGGAGCTATTTATTGTGAGCATCCCTTCACTAGGAAAGCATTTGCTGCGCTGTGTGGCTGGCGGGGACACAATGAGTTTGTTCTGTGGCCTGGGAGAAGCCATCCGTATTTTCCATAGGCCTCCAACTGCAATTTAACATTAGTCAACGGGTGCCAAAAATAAAAGATCACCGGCTATACTGTCTCCGTTACAAACAGTTGCTGCTAGTCTAAATAATCCCCTGAAACGTCTAATGCCTGCATACCAGGGAAGCATTTCAGAGGAAAATAATTCCTTTGTACTCCAGCTGGCAAGCAGATGCCAACCAGGAAAAAATGCCACCTCCACCCAGGCTGCAGGGAGGAGAGCGGGCAGTGCCGGGCATGGGCAGCGCTGGGCTTGGGCAGCGCCGGGCACAGCCAGCTGGCTGGCAGACAGCCCTCTCCTCCGGCTCCTGCACTGCATCCGTGCCGGGGAGCCGTGGGGCCGTGTGTCCTGCAGAACATTGGCAGGGCCTCGGCAAAGCTGTGGTGCCAGGGCTCGCTGGGCTTGGCCACGGGGGACCTGCGGTCCCCCACTGAGCCAGGGTCCGCATGCTGTCAGCCCCAGACCACTCTACCCACTGCAAGCCAGTTTGCTGTGGCCAGGGATGCTGGACAGGCAGTTTCTGTGCCGGTGCTGGCAGTGCTGTTAGCCAGGAGTCAGGCAGCAGCAGCGGGCTTACGCCAGGGGACAAACCATGCCAGTGGTGGGCAACTGGGAGGGATGGGGCGCACCTCAGCCTGCCAGGGTTTCCAGTCACTCTCATGTCCAGCCTGGCACAGTGGAGCCGCCGCCGTCCCCGCGGCCCCTTGCCCTGCCGAATCCGGATGCACGGGTCACCCTTGCTCTGCCCTCGCCGACCTCCCCCGTCCTTTGCTGGCACGTGGCTCACAGGTGCCTCGGGGCTCCGAATTCAGCTGCCAGCTGGAGTGAGACAGGTCCTGCGTAGCTCCTACCCATCTCCATCCCATCCAGAGTGCCCCTCTCCTTCGGGTCACCTTCTTGTGGGACCCCCGGGACCCCTCAGGGTGCTCAGCCTGCCAGGAGCCACTCGAAGGAGAACATGCTATGTCTGACCTGCAAAGCCCCAGGTGGCCAGAGGCCAGAGTGCCCCTGCCTGGCCCTGGTGGCCTGAAGACCAGCCTGGGTCTCCTGAGGGTCCCCTTGGCTGACAGGGACAGGGATATTCTCAGCTTGGCCCCAGAATAGCTGGTGACCTGGAGGGCTGGGAGGGGAGCGCAGCTCCTCAGTTGGGTGTTTGGGGAGGGTCAAGGTGGGTGGGTGGGAAGCAGGGGCAGGCAGAGGAGACCCGGCGCATCCCAAGGGCTTTGTCCAGGCTCTGTGTGTCCCCTCTGACCCAGTGCAGGGAGACAGAGGGGCCATCACCCACAACGGCAACCCCAGCACCCACCATGAGCCATCCCTTGCAGGAGAAGGGAAATATTCCCCAGGCGCTCTGACTGGGATGTTCCTGCTGGTGCGCTGGTCATGGGCTTTATTTCCTGTGACCTTCAAGGTCTTATATAAAGTCCCTCTCCCCTCTCCACCTCCTTCTTCCTCCTGTTTCCCCTACATGGTCTCCAAATCCATCACAAGGTGAATTGTGCTGATCTGCAGATGGCCAGCCGATGATCGGCAAAATGGGACGAAGGTTACGGGCTTAACACCCTCTGTGTGTCCGCCGGAGGCTAAAAATACGGCCCAGCAACTGTACAGCGGAATCAGAAGGAGCAGCTCCGTGGGGTGCGGATGGCACTAGCCTCCTCGGCCGCTGGCCCCAACCCCTCACCCTGCGGCCAGCCAAGGGTGACATCCGCACCTGGGGCCCATCCTGCGGGTCCCCGTGGACTGTGGGAGGGAGCAGGGACAGCCACGTTGTAAAGTGACACCGGGGCTCCCCTTCTTCACACCCTGCATTGTGCCAAGTGGCTGGATGGCATCGGAGAGGAGCCCTTGCCCCGCTCCCCTTGGGGACCTGACCTCCCAGAGGAGCTGCCCCTGCCTGCCCTGAATCGCACACCCGTCTGCAGGGGCTGGGAGGGCTGTCAGCTGCCTGGGGAGCCTTTCCCCAGCAGTGACAGCACCCTGGGGCACAGCTGCGGGGATGGAGAGCTCACGGCGGGGCTCTGTGTGCCACAGGATGCCGTGGCTAGTTTGCACCCAGGAAGAGCCCATGCGGAAAGGGTGGGGATGGCTGCTGGAGGCTGAACGTGACCCTGCTATCCCTGCACAGGGCCATACAGAAGGGCAATGTCCTGGCTCTGAAATGGGTCCTCCAGGAGGGACAGCCCCCGAGGACGGTGCCAGGGCAGGGGCAGGCTAGGAGGGACAGATGGGCACAGGTGGCCCTGGGAGGGACGCTCTCCCCCTCCAGCAGAAATAGGAGCCCCAGGCGTGGGGCCGGGGATGTGCAGTGCTGCGGGGATGGATTTTCACACGCCCCCTTCCCCTGCCTGGATCCCGGCCCCTGCAGTGCAAAGGGGAGTCATCCACCACCTCCTGCACCTCCTGCTCTCCCCTTGTCCTCCCAGTGGGGTTTTGGGGGGAGCTTGCACCCCTAAGCCTGCCTGTCCCTTCCATTTTGGGGAAAGGCAAGGCTTGAACGAAGCCCGAAGGCTGTGCTTTGTTCTGACGAAGCCCTTTAAAACCTCACGGCAAGTGGCTGGACCCAAAGGAGCTGCAGCCATGACACTTGGCCCTACCCCAGGCAAGGGTCAGCCGGCAGAACCGTGCCGGGGTCTGCTCAGGAGGGGGTGCAGCACCCGGGGATTACGATGCTCTGTGCTGCTGCCGGCCAGCAGCCTGGCTGCTGGAAAAAGTAAATCAAGGCAGATTAGCCCTGTGAGCCTGACCTTTCTGCAACCAATAACCCTTCCCAGGCGGAAGGCAGGGCCAGGGGAGCCCAAAGCGGGGGCCGAGCCCCTCACCTGGGCTCAGGCCTGGGCACCCCAGTCTTGCAGCCCACCCCTCGGCTCTCGGCCGGAGCGCAGCAGAGGACGGCATCTCCTCCCCACTCTTCCCGTGCCTCAGTTTCCCACTCTGCACCATCCTGGCAGAGCCCCACAGAGGAAGTGCCAGTGTTTTATTGCCCACGTTTCACATGGCAGCCCTTCGGCAGCCAGGGCAGGCGGCTGCCCAGCTCCAGCACCAGTCTGAAGCCAGCCAGGCCAACACCTTCACCATCCAGGAGAGGAAAGTGTCCCAAAGTGGCTCAAGAAGCCCAGAGGACACAGGCACGAGGGTGGCCGAGGATGGGGTTGGCTCTCCAGACCCTTGTGCACCCCGAAGCCCAGGACGCCCAGCCACAGCATCCCATCCCAGAGGCTTCGTGATCCCAAGGCACCAGCAAAACGCAAATATGTTGCAGTTTTTCCATGCAGAGCCCAGCAGGCGTATAGGAAACGGCTTTGTCAGACCAACTCAACCTCATTTGTGGAGATTTTAAGTTTAGCTGAAAAAAAAATAAATTGATTTGATTTCTATAAATAGTCAGCTAGAACGGCATGATATTTTGATTAAGAAAGGGTAAAGAAACCTCACCAGGATGCACCAAAGGGATTAAAACCAGGCTTGGAGCTTTCTAAATATAGAGATGAAAACAGGGAATCACTTCTGCGGGGTGTTTTTTTGACTGTTTCCCCACAGGGTGCCCACCCTAAAGATATGGTAGAAAACCTGAACTCCTGACTTGCAGAAGACATGAAGATCAGGGCGGTAGAAGATAAAGCAGCCACCACTCCCTGGCCGGGGGAGATCTGGGTCCGTAAGTGAGCAGGCAGCAAGAAAACAGCGTGTATTTTGGCACAGGCAGACGTTTTACATTGTGGAACATCTACCCGTGGTGTCCCTTGTGGGGTCCGCAGCCTGGCGGGAAGCTGAAGGACCTGAGGGACACTCCGTGCCATGGCTGGGGCTGGAGCAGCCCCTTCCTCCAGAGGAGGGAATCCTGAGACGTCACGCTGGTCCTGCCCCTGGGCCTCCAGTGATGGAAGACTTCACTAACCCACCCCAGGGCTTCCCCAGTGGCCCCAAGGGACATCCTCCATGTGTGAGTCTTCTTGGGTGAAGACTCTCCATCCCTCTTCTTTGGCCGTCCCAAGGATTTCTGGTCACCTGGGCAGGACAGGGAGAGCCCTTGGACTTGTCAACCTGGATTTTAATGCCTGGTGATCCGTTGTCCCACAAGATCCTCAGATCCTTGGGAATGTCCAGGCAGAGATGCTGCCTGGCCGTGCCAAGCAGTGGTACCCAGCCTCGGGGTGGGGGGTCTCACCTGTACCCCCAGCAGCAGGATGGAGGACCCCAGCTCAGCTGTCACACAGCGATGGGGCCACACAGCTCTGAGCCCTTTTCCACGGTGTGCCCCCATGAGCCCCCGCTCGTGGGCAGGGTCGAGCCACGTACCCGGCTGGCACTGGGGCCATGCTGCCGCTGCCAAAACCCCAGCCTGGCTCGGGGTGCCCGGCTGGGCACTCCCCGGCCCCTCCGCCAGCCCCCACTGGCACACGAGCTCGCCGGCTTTCTTGGGCTATCACTTGCAAGGGGAATGTCCCCGCAGGCTGAAAATAGCCCAGCAGAGCCCTGCCAAGGCACCAGGGCCCGCTGCTATTCCTGCAGCGCCTGGGGAACGGACAATTTTATGAGCGATTCAGTCACCCTTGGATCCCCCAGCCGGGCTGGGGTTTCGGCACCCAGCAAGCCCATGCTCCCAGTGCAGGGAGCTGGTGCCTGCATGGGGCTGGCGGATCGGCAAGCGGGGACAAGGCAGGGACGTGGTAAGAGCGCAGACCACCGAGTGTTGTCCCTGGTCATGGTGCAGCCCTCCCAGCCCGGTGCCGTCTCACGGGGACCCACTGGTGCCCCTGT
Organism: Anhinga rufa; assembly: GCA_013400875.1. Classification (NCBI taxonomy): domain Eukaryota; kingdom Metazoa; phylum Chordata; class Aves; order Suliformes; family Anhingidae; genus Anhinga; species Anhinga rufa. Next base: position 58,214 of record VZTV01110800.1, read on the forward strand.
GCCACCGGGGCTATGCACGAGGGAGGTGTCCTGGCCGTCCTGCCCAGCTGGCTGTCACTTACACACTGGGACAAGGATGGCTGATGGGATAGGGTGTCACAGCACAGCCAACCTGCCCAACATCTGCCTTGCTTTGCTCAGCCAACAGTTTGGGAGAGAGATGGGGCACCCACAGGGGCCAGGATCTCCTCCAGACAAGGTGTGAGGGGTGTGACAGGCATGTAGGTGGCACAAGCAACCAAGATCCATGGGTGCCTGGGGCACCCCAAGCCCCTTGCCTCACTGTGGCCACCCCTGCACCCAACAGCAGTGGTGCCCATCGTTGTGCCGATGCTGGGGCAGGGTGGGGTGTCACTGGGACACAGAGGTCCCCCACCTCTGGGGAAGCTGGTTCTCCTGGAGGGCATTTGCCTGGGGTGGTCAGGGTGGGGAGTCCCCATGGGTGCTGTGTCCTGGGCCCTTAGCCCACCTGAGGTGACACATTCCAGGTGAGGGAGCCCTCCCCAAGGTGACATGTCCTGGGGGATGGAGAACACCCCAAGAGGAACACACGATGAGGACATGGTGATGAAGCCCATCCCCAGGTGACACCTCCCAGGCTGAGGCAGGATGAGGAGTCCCGGGCACGGTGGCCCACACTCGCTGTCACCAGGAGAGGTGTGTGCCAGCCCCATAGTGCCCTCTGCTCTTACTGCAGGAGGATGCCAGCGTGCCAGGGCTTTCCTCAACTCCTTGCCCAGCTTGGAGGTGGTGGCGGCACAGCCCTCCCACTCAAACCCATGATGGCTGGGGGGCGCCAAGGGCTCTCCAGGGCAAAGCTGCTGAGCTCAGTGGCTGGGCACTGCCCTGCCAGCATCCCTGTGGCCCATTCCTGGTGGCCACAGGGACTCACTACTGCCACCCAGCCTGGAAGGGATGGCCAGACTGCCTGAGATGCAGGTGTGGGGAGAAGGAGACCTTCCCCTGGGCAGGAGCAGGGATGGAGCAGCAGGCAAGTGCCCTCGCCCTGAGCCATCGCCCAGCCCCGCGGTGGGTGCTGGCCCCAGCCAGGGCTCCCAGCCACACCAGGGAGCTTTGCCAGCCCCGGCCACAGGCCGTTTTGGCCGGAGCTGCACGAGCGAGCGTGGGCGCAGGGCACTTCCCCACCCCTGGCCTCTGGCAGCAGTGACAGGGTCCGACAGCCCCAGGCAGCACCGAGCCCTCCAGGTGCTGCAGCCCTGGCAGCACGTCCCAGCGCTGTGGTGTGTGGCAGAGGGGACGGTGCCTCGGCTGGGGAGCCAGGGGACTCTGCACTCTCACAGCCAGCCACGGGAACCCTTGGGGACCCGGCTGTTTACCCCAGCCAGGGGCATCGCCACTGGAGGGGGGATCCAGCTTTGCACAGCCCGTGTGTCCCCATCCTCTCTCCCCGGAGGGACACCATGGCCAGAAACCCGGCTGGGCTCAAGCAAACTCCCACTGCAGCCACTCTGCCATGTGGGGCGGTGACCCTCCCCTTCCACCCTCGGCTGTTACCGGCAAAAAAGAGCAGCTTTACCCTGGAGATCCCCCACTGTGCCGAGATGGAGGTCAGCGTGGTTAACCCAGCCATGCCCCCGTGCGCTGGAGGAGCCGCCCCAAAACCTGCCCTTGCCCTGAGGATTGCACCCCTCCACGATGCATTGATGAAGCCCCCAGTTCCCCACTGGGCTCCGCCAGCCTTCTTCTCACCAAAGGGGGGGTTAAATTGGAAGGCAAGGCCCAAAAATAGGAAAATGACCCATGAGCCACCTCTTGCACCACAAAGGAGCCCTGGGTCTGACAACCCGGCTTGGCGCCAAATGAAAAGCAAAACTCATTGTGCAAGCCCCACTGGCCCCTGTGGAGCAGAACCACAGGCAGGTGTGCTGCTGCTTGTACCTTTTTCCCAAACCTACAGAACCAGGACAAAATACAGGACCCCCCTGCCCGATAAGCAGGAGACGATGAGGGTCGCGACTTGGGCAGCTCCAGCCACCCTCTGGAGCCGGCTCTGGGGCTGCAGACCCCGATGTGTGCCTCCTGGCCCCAGAGCCTCCTCCGAGACAGGGGACCCCGGTGCTGGGCTGAGCAGGGTGTTGGCGACAGGGTGCCCAATGCCATGCCCAGTCCCATGGCATCACCCAGGCTGCTCTCCCACTGTCTGCCACAGCTTGGGCTGTGCCAGCCTCCGTGCCAGCCTCAGCGCCAGCCAAGAGCTGGGCCAGTGGTCGCCCAACATGGTGACAAGCCCCAGATGTCCCTCAGGGCCACCAGCCCAGCCTGGGGTGGCACCAGCCACCAGCTCTGCTCATAGAGGACCTTTCCATCGCCCCCATCCCCAGACCCAACCTGTGACCCCGTGGAGGCCACCCCACCACCAGCGGGATGCATCGCTGGCCCAAACCCCGTTTATTAGCGAGAATGGTCCAAGATGTCCTTAAATGGCCAAAACTCGGCGGGGCTGGGGGTGCCGGGTGCTGGAAGGCGGCAGCTGCGGGTGCCTGAACGCGGGGCCGCGGCGGCGCAGGGCGGGGGGGCCGGCGGCCGGGGGGGGCCAGGGTGGCTGCAGGGAGCACAGTGTCCCCTTACACGGCTGTTTCCATACTTAGCCACCCCCCTCCCGGCAGCGTGGCCGCCGGAGCCCGGCCAGGCAGAGAACTGGCCCAAATTAACTCAAGGGCAAGCAAGGGTACCAGCAATGCCACCCCACCACGCGGCCCCCAAGGGACGCCTGGCTGGGGACTGGGGTGCTCAGCAGGGATGGGACAGCCTGGGAAAGGGGTCCTGGGTCCCCCAAAGTGCTGTCTTGCCTGGCAGATCCTTGGGTGGGGGCAAGACCCCCCAGGGCAAACAGTCCATCCCATCCTGCTCCAACTACGGGGTGCCCCAGCACCCTGGCAGGTCCCTCAGGTCCCCACAGCCCAAAACCAAGCCACCTCAGCACCTATGGGTGACAGTGACCCCAGGCACGTTGGTGGCAGCACAGCCCCTGCATCTGCCCTGGCTCCGGAGCAGGGACCCCAGCCCCTATCCCCCCACAGCTCCTCCTGGCCACAGCCCCCCACCGTGTTTCGCTGCACATTTTGGGGTGACTCTGCAGCCCTCGCAGAGCTGCTGGGGAGCCCGGGCAGCTGTACCCCAGCCACACCATCCTGCTCCTGGCACCCACCCAGCCCTGGGGTGCTGGCTGGGCTCAGCAGGCACCCCAGAGCCTCACTGGCACCCACAGCCCCATGGGGACGCCACAGCTCCAATGAGCACCCACAGCTACACAGACACCCCCAGCCCCATGGGTGCCCAAAGCTTTGCTGGGTGTCCATAGGCACCTACAACCCCACAGGCACCCACAGCCCCACGGGCACCTGCAGCCCCGCTGAGCACCTGCAGCCCCACTGGGCACCCACAGCCCCATGGGGACCCACAGCCCCGCTGAGCACCTGCAGCTCTGCTGAGCACCCGCAGCCCCGTGGGCACCCACAGCCCCGTGGGGACCCACAGCCCCGCTGAGCACCTGCAGCCCCACTGGGCACCCACAGCCCCACTGAGCACCCACAGCCCCGTGGGGACCCACAGCCCCGCTGAGCACCCACAGCCCCGTGGGGACCCACAGCCCCGCTGAGCACCTGCAGCCCCGCTGGGCACCCACAGCCCCGTGGGGACCCTGCAGCCCCGTGGGTCCCCACAGCCCCGTGGGGCCCCGCAGCCCGGTGGGCAGCCGTACCTGCAGTGCTGAGGAGCAGGAGCGAGGCCACGCAGCAGCAGAGCAGGTTGAGGCCCTTCATGGTGGCTGCCAGGAGCTCCCTGCCACTCGCTGCCTCTATTTATACGGCGGCGGCGGGCGCGGGGCAGGGCAGGCAGCTGCCGGCACAGCCAGCACAGATGCTGCTGCCGCCACTTGCCCGCTTCTGGGGGGGCCCGGGGACGGGGCTCGATGGCAGTGCTGCAGCACCGGGAAGGCTTGTGTCAGAGATGTGATGGCATGGGACACCTCCTGGCATGGGGTCCCTGGGGTGGCACTGCCTGTGTGGGGTCACCGTCCCTGTCACAGCACCCCGCTGGCACAGGGTGGGTGCCCCAGAGCTCCTGCAGCCCCTCGGGGCTGTCCCCAGCCCCTGGCAGCCCCTTTTTGGCAGGAGCAGGATTTCACGGCAGAGGGTGAGCCGAGCATCACAGCACCGTGGTGTCCCCCATCTGTCCCCAAAGGCACGTGGCCCAGGGCACCTTGTCCTGGGCTGATTTGGGGCACCTTTGAGACACCAACCCTGGGTGTGCAACACACCCCATAAGCAAGGGGACGTGTTCCCTCCACGCTGGTGGTGTCCCCAGTGTCACCAGCACTGCGCCAGCAGCATGGCACAGGGGACGGTGGCAGCCGGAGGCACAGGGTGGCCAGCGGGGACAGCCCCCCAGCACGGTCCCCAAAGCCTGGCCGTGGCGGAGGGCACATCCTCAGCACTGGAGGAGCCCCTCTGGGGAGCTGCGACCCAACTTTTTCCTGGGGAAGGGGCCAAACTGGGAGAAAAACAGTAGCCACCCTCAAGCCTGGCTCCCCCCTCAAACGTGGGAGTAGGGGGAGCCCCCAGCCCAGGGGGTGGTGGGGAGGGGGCGATGGCGGGGGAGCAGGCAGGAGCCAGCCCTCGGCTGGGCATTGCAGAGGGCCACGGTGTGGAGGGGGAGTGGGAGAGACCCGTGGCCGTGGGAAGAGCTGGGAGTTGGATGCCCCACAGAGAGGGGGGAGGCCCTGTAGAAAGACATGGGTGCCCCCCCAAAAAAAGCCATGGAGAGAGATGGGTGCCCCCACCCTGACAGAGCCATGAGGCAAGCCAGGAACCTCATGGAGAGCAATGGGTGCC
>VZTV01110801.1:600-14446 GCA_013400875.1 Anhinga rufa
GTAGCTCGGTTTTCCTTTCTGTGCCACCTCCTGAGTGTTATCAGCCGGGCGGAAGAGAAAGAAAGGGACATCAACACATGAAGAAATATCCTAACTGGCAATCTTTTCTGTGGAAAGTAAATTGGGATCACTGTTTCTGACAACTAAGAATTGCACAAATACTGATGTGTGTTGTCCCATTTCCACACTCCACTTACTTGTCTCATTGACCTGTCGCTCCCTGGAACCTCTTTAAGGTTATAATGAGCACAGTGTATTTGTGCAAAGCCCCTAATTAACAACACAGCAAGCAGAATTAACATTGTGGCTCTATGTATTGTTGGGATGGGGGTTCAGGTAAGTTGAGGCTCCAGTCCTGCCTCTCCCACAGGTGTCCTGTGTGACATTCTATCAGTGTGTCTCAGACTCTCATCTGCAAAATGGCGTAACGATCCTTGCTTGTCTACTGAGGGGTTGCAGAAATTCAGTACTTAAAATACACTTGCCTCAGTAATGGCAGTCCTTAAAATAAACTCAGACCATCCTCATGAAGGAAAAGGAAGCAGCAACAGTATTTCAATACTGCAGAAAATGGGAATGTTGGAAAAGTATACAAATAGTAACTGTGCTAAAAATAGTTTGGTAACCCTGCTCCACTGTATCAGAACATATAGGTGTCATTTTCACAGACTCTGGGCAAATTTCTGAAACTTTGTAGACGCAGAAGAATGTTTTAAGAACTGGTGACAGCGTTATCAATAACATTATTGATTCTTTTACTGAAGCTTGAAGGGGAACTGACTGGCACCAGGTTTCTTGGCTCCACCAAATCTGGATTATGCTGGACACCATAAATACATAGATTAAATGCTTCCATCTGAAAGTCCTGTACTATATGGGCTGCACCCCAACGGGATACTTGACAGCAATGTCAGATAATCTCTTCAAAACTTTTTTGGAAATGCAACCCATGAATTTGTTCTTAGGAGAACGATCAGGCCAGTCTGCAGAGGAAAAGGTGAAGTTCTTCATCTTGTGCATTTTGGTGCTGTTAATGACATGTGGAGTACACATCTTGCTGTGTTATTTCAGCAAGAGACTTCATTTCTAGGAAAAATTAAAAAGGTGCATCAAATTAGCAAAGATCAGCTGAGTGTTAATAGTAGCGACCATAATGTGCCAGCCTGTGCAATGTACTCCACTAGGGAGGAATTCCTAGTACAGCAACACTAGCTTACTAAAAAAAGTTATGATTGACTGAATTGCTGAGTCTAGTCTTCACCTCTGTGCTTTGTTTCCATTTCCTCTGTGATAAATCCCATTTGTGTAGTTTCCCTGCTCCTCCCCATTTGTGTCAAGCATATGAAGTCCCTCCCAGCCCATGGTCCTGGCTTCTTTTTGCCACATTCACAGCACAGCCCAGCCGTGATATGTAGGGTCTCCAGGAAGAGCCGCCCAAGCACAGTGCTCTCCCACTGTTCCCCTTCCTGAGCCCTTGATCTGAGCAGGAGCCATGTGGCTGCTCCAAGAGACTTCCCTTGCAAGCAGCAGCTGCTGAGGAGGTTTTCAGGGATTTTTAGTTTTCTGGTAGTCTGAAGAGGTGAAATCTGGGCAAGGAGGCTGTCTGACCATCTCTTAGCCTCAGCACCTCTCTCATACCAAATCCGGAGTTTAGCAGAACAACATTAATACCTATAAGCTATCAGATGCTGGGCTGAAGGGACCAACCCTAATACAAAGATAAACTTTGTCACTTAATATGGAATTAACTGAGGCACTGTAGTTCTGTTCACAGTCAAGGAATCTCAGACACCCAGATACCTTAGTACAGCCAAACTGAACCCAGAAAAATGTAGAAGACTGGGTTTTAAGCATGGAACAGCACTGGTGCTGTGCTTAATAGATTAAATGAATAAAGGATGAGCAGGAAAGGAAAATGTAGTCAGAAATCTCAGCTTGTTCTGCTATCAGACCCTGCTGTCTTCTGCACCTACTTTTCTGAGTGTAGACCTGAGAAACTATGTCCAGATGCCTCAAAAACTGGCATGTCATGAGACTGAGCCTTCAGCTCCTCATCTTTACCAGAGTTAAATGCCCGTGACTGCCACTCTTGTTCTGCAACTCTCAATCCCTTTCTTTACACCCTCCTTTTCCTCTGGGCACTCTTTTTTTTTTTTCTCTCTTACCACCATCAGATCATGGGGGTTTTGCAGAAGGGAATATGACAGCTCTGCATACAAGTAGCCAAACACCACCTCATTTCCCAGGGGGAGCTCATGCTTTTCATGTTTGGTTCCCCATCCACTTTAGTGAATGTGAACAATTACATATGGCATTCATCATTAATTCTGCCCAAGCTAGGGCTGAAAGGGAAACAGCTGTATTAATGTTGTGATTTCAGTTCCTGCTTATTAGTACTGTTATGAATTGTTTTTCAGTTGTGTTCTGTCTCAGTTCCAGAGCAGGCCTGCAGGGAGGGAAAGAGGCTCTTTTTGGGGGTGAGATGTTTGTGTGCATGTGCCTGCGCTGTACTTTGCCTGATGCCCAAGACAGTAAGGACTGTGGGTGATGAAGGGGGAGAGAAAAGCGATTAGGTACTATAGAAATACGAACTACTGGTCACAGTTGACTAAAAACCCAGGCAATCTCAGGGTACATCCTTGTAACAGCAGTCATCCCAAGCCCAAAGACCATGTGCTGGTGGGCTTTGGGGTCAGTGTTTCTTGAAAATGTAAAGCGAAATAGAAGCTGCTAAGTGTTAACTGGTTTGCAGTCATTTCTCTCAATACTGTTGCCGAAGAGGGCAAAGGTGGGGACCATGTCTGGTTTTTATCTGCCTAAGAAAATGGGATGTTTGCGCTCTCCTGGAGAAGAAATCAGGCTTGAAAGTAGAAGGGTCAAAAAGAGTTAATTACAGTGATTTCTAATGGCTCTGTTTGTATGGGCCTGGAAAGGTTAAGAATGTCCTGGATAGTATTCTGGAGATGCTTCCTGAGTTTAATATGGCAGAAATCATGCAGAAGACTACTGCCTGGAGCCCCTATGCCCTTGTTTGCCTTCAAGAGTGTGAGAGGATGAACCTCCTCCTTTAAGAGATCCATAGGTCTCTTAAAGAGCTGGACCTCAGCCTGAAGGCAAGTGACTTTTTTTATTAACAATACTATTGCTCTTCTATGTATTTTGAGGCTTTCTGTTGCTTTTTTGGAAATGAAAGAATAGCTGTTCTTTATGATGCCAGTATGCTTTTTATTGTTCTTCAAACAAAGGGGGAGTTGATGTTTTCTCCTCACATGGAAGTGCTGCAGTCCACACTCCTCTATGATGCTGTGCCAGACACATGGACTAAACATCCACATACAGCCTTGCCCCCTGGTAAGTACGCCACAGTAACAGTACGCAGCTAGTATGCACAGAGCTATTCCAGTGACCTAAAACCAGCAGCTTTGTTACATTTATTTTTTTGTCCAAAATTTGCCTTAATGCAAGTCAATTTTACTTTGAAGTGAGTTTTGCAGAAATGCTAAAGCAAGGCTTCGTCACCTCCCTTCTCACAAGTGCTTGGGATGTTCAGCATCTTTCAGGATTCCATTTCCTCTACCCTGCCACCAGCAATAGCCACCTGCAGGCTGTTAGATATCAAAAAAGCAGAGTGTTTTTGGAAATTCCTCTGATATCTCACAGCAATGTGTGCTGCAGTATGCCATTATTCAGTCCCTGTCAGACTCTCTTGTGCTTCTGATTTGTACTTTGCTCTAGCCTTCTGGAAGTATAAATGCACCACTGAAGATGGTATCAGACAATTTGCATTTAAGAAGCCATCAACTGTTGTTACCCAATTTTGGCAGTTTCTGAAGGTGTGTTTACATGACTAATGGCGATGTTCAGGTTTCTCCCCCAAGTTTCACAGAATTGAGCACACTCATATTCTCTGTTGCCAGCAACAAGTCTTATGCTGATCCCCTTCTATGACTGATTTTGGACATACCTACATCAGGAAAAGAACAAATTCCACTAAACCCATGACCTTACAGCTTACGTAAGCATATAGTTTATGGTTACTTAAGCCATGTACCTCCTCTGTAGACAAAAGGACTCTTACACTGGGAAGTCTGAAGTTTATTTTGTCTAAAGAAGTAGTACAAATATATTAAGGCAGAAGCTATTGCTGCTTCTCTTTTAGGGTTACTGATCTTCTCATGCGATACGGAGAACTTGAGATCTGGATGCAGGACCTTGTGCTGCCAGCAGTGGTGTGGCTTTCTGGCTTGTTCAATCCTCATTCCTTTCTGACAGGTAACGAGTGATGGCTGTAAGGAACCAGGCATATCCTTTCACTGCCAGACATTTATTTTTTACCATTGGTGTTAGCTGTGTTTGTGATGCTGTTTGGAGAGTTAAGCACAGTTTAAAAAGGTAAAAATCAGCCAAATATCTAAGCCAAATAGAAATGACAAAAATGGCAGGAAAACTGAGACTGAAATGTCTCAGGTTTAATCATGTGTTCTCTTTAAAAATCTATTCGACAACAACCTTGTTCTCTAACAGGGACTCCTAGCAGTGAGTTGTCCCATTTTTAAAATCCTCTAGTCCAAGTTCTTCTCCTGTAGGTAGACTAATTGGTATCAGAATAACCATCTCCTGGAAGCAGGGGGAAACAACCAAAACACATCTTCAAGCTACTCAGAAGCATGAAGACAAAGCAGCTAAGGAAAAAAAAAAAGCTGAATTTCATGGTTTAAAAAAGGTTGATTGCACGTTTTCCTGCCATTATTATTTAACAATTCAGTGCATATGTCATTCTGGTTTACTCCTCAGTATTAGCAGTTACCAGGCTAAGTAGAAAAAATAAATGTCTGCCAGTCCTCTCTGTGTAGTTGCCACAGTCAGGGATGAAAATTCTTCAGCACTATATTGATGTCCCACTTCTTGCCATGATCACAGCACATATGCATGCATTTATTCTAAAGACCACAGTGAAGCCACACAAAGGCCCGATAACAGAGTATCTCAAATTCTGCATGGCCACCAATGGCACTCAGATAATCCTTCCCTAGCCTAGCAGAAAGGTGGCCAGGAGCTCCTCACAGGGCACTTTGGCCAGGCTGCCGTCATTCCCTGGGGAAGATGGGCAGTGGGGGCCCGGGGAGTGTTTGCAGTCCAGACACTGAAGCGCTTCTCCCTGTACTTGGAAGCAGACGGGGATGGCAGCACGAAGGCTAGCGGGCAGCTCCTCTTCTCTCTGCTGCTTATGTTGAGGTTGCGAAATGGTGCTCATTTTGTGCCACAGGCATAGAGAAAGCCAGCTGTATTTCTCACTTTTACTGCCTCTCTCTGAGCTTTCTCTTCGGGCGCTTGTTCCTGTTAAGGGCTGGGGGGGTGTAAGGACCAAGCAGACTGGAGTAGATATTAGCATGGGCTTGTTCTGAACAGGGACTTGGCTGGAGAGAGAGGTGGTGTCTTAGAGTGCAGGCAGCAATGCAGTCTTGCTCCTCTGCTAAGGAGGGGGTTGGTTTGCTGTTGTACTGTGCAGAATGTTTCATTTCCAAACAAACAACTGCATTCATGCAGCTTTTTTGCCTTACTTCAACTAATGGCCAAAGGGAAAAAAAAAAATACCTAAAACAAACCCCAGTCAGTCTCAGGCTTGTGCACAACAGGCCCGAGAGGGGCACATGAACAGTTCTGACATTAAAATTACTGTTTGGATATTGAATTATTTAAAGTATTATTTTTTAAAGCTGTAATGCAAAGCACAGCATGCAAGAACAACTGGCCTTTGGATAAGGTGTGCTTGTCTGTACATGTTACCAAAAAGACCAAAGATGATTATGGCCACCCACCAACAGAAGGAGCCTCTATCTGTGGGCTTTTCATGGAAGGTAAAACTTAAATTGCTTGATCTCAGTAACCTAGTTCAGGGACTCTAGCTTCCTTCATTACCTAGGTAAGTTCCATCAGGAGTTGGACTAAAGTGTTGTGATCCTATGAACAGCACTGAGGAAGTTTAGGAATGGTGGTGGATTGTTCGTGACTAAATTTCATACCAGCTTGGTATCGTCATCACTGACTATATGTCATGCATTTAAATAACTGTGTTCAAATGTAGCTTTAAGTATTTAGCAATTGTTTAAACCCCAATTATTCTGGTCTTGCACTACAGAGCACCATGTAAACCACATGCCTACATTTATTGCAAGTGCCAGGTGGGACATCCAGCTAGAGACCATAGCTGAAGCCCAGCTCAAGGAATGGACTCCAGCAATGCCAGTCATTTTTGTAAGGGCTATTCCAGTGGATCAAAGGGGAACTAAGAACATTTATGAATGTCCAGTTTATAAAACCAAAAGGCCAACTTATATTTGGACTTCCAATCTGAAAAGGCAGGAGAAGCCAGCTAAATGGGTTCTGGCAGGAACAGCTTTACTCTTGGAGTTTAGTACTAAGCTTTCAATAGCACATGCTGCTTTTTCAATCTGCCTTGTAGTTAAAGCAAAAGGAGACAAATATTTTTCACTCAGCTGGAACAGGACATTAGTGACACAAAACCACAATCCTTAGTGTAACACTTATGTGGTCAGTGTTGTTATTTCCTCATCCACCAGTGTTGTGTTTATGTCTTTCTCCACATAATGATTATTGAGGTGCAAGAATTCTTTCATTACACCAGCTATGGGAAAGTAAAGGGGAAACGTCAGCATCTAAGTGTAGTTTGACTCACAAACTACTCCTCTTGATTATTCTTTATTCTCTCTACATATGAAATGTGTATCTTACAAGAATTTTAACATAATCATACTGCAATACAAACATGTTGCATTTAAACAAAGTTGTTTGACAGCTTAGTTGTACATATGAAAAAACATCTAAGTATAAACTGTATGTAAAAATAGTAATCCTGAACTTTGTGATTTAAACCAGTTAACCAGTTATAACTGCTGTAAGGTAGTTGGTTCAGGCAGCAGGTGCATCACACAAAAACTGCTGGTGAATAATTCTTTATTGGGATGGGGATGATGTTTAAATTTTTTTATTATTATTTTTTATTTTTTACAAAACTTCCATTCTCCACTCTCATATTTCAGTGATTAATTGCACTTTGGAATAAAAAAAAAAAATCATCCTCCCACTGGTAGGTTGCATCAGCTTTGGCTGGAATATAGTGGTATTCAGATGAAAGTACCCTTCCCTTCTTTGCAGGGACAAGTTCCATAAACTGCAGGTGGAGGAATAGGTTCAGAAAGCAAGGGTTAGAAAATGAATCATTATGGTCAAGTTGGAACACAGAGGGTTTTTTTGTTTCCTTAAAGACAGGGTATGCTTTACAGGTGGTAGTTAGATACCCTTTCTGCAAATTTGCACAATTATATAAATAAAAATATCACTCAAATTGACCAACTTCTCCATCATGTGGTTGTGTAGCTCTATTAAAAATTAACCACTCAGGGTTCGAGTGCCGTTTCACTTAACGCATAGGTCTGTGCATGTAGATTTCTCTACCAAAACATTTTCCTGAGAGATCTTTTGCATAAGACCACATCAATCAAAGAGTTTCCAACACAGAAATGCATATACTATACTCTACAATTCTATCTTATATAAAACATAGTAATAACCTTTTGAAGTCAAAATTTGTCAACACATTGACCAGTTGCAGGCACAGCTTGAGTTCAGTGTTCTCAATTGTCATCCGCCAGTTGTTTTTGTAAACTAGAAGACGTGAGAAAACAGTGTTAGTTCTTTTTAGGAAACTCAGGTTCCCCATAAACAGACAATTTCCGTTTGTGAAGATGACAACTTCCAAAACAGGACTTCTATATGCCTGAAGCAATCAATACTGATTTCAAAATAGGGATAAGCATTTGAATTTCTTAAGCAAATGAGTTGTTTACACAAACACTACAATTTACTTTAATGCAGCTGATTCAGCCTAGGAGAAATCTCAAGTCCAAGAGACTTCTTTTGCATGGGTCCAGGATCTGCCACAGGCCACAGAAGTCAAGTATTATTTAAAGGGCTGCAACAGTTTGAAAAAGAACAACTGCAGGGCATGGCCCTCACCTTTCCAGGTACTCCTTGACATTGTCGTAGCCGTAGAACTTGGCTAAGTGGATGAGCATGCCTGTGGCACAGCGCCCGTCCCGCCGGCGGCAGTAGCTGCAGTTGCACACCCCGCGACAAGGAGGACAGATCCAGGCCTGCAAGGGGGTGAATGTGGGAGGGGGTTAAAGGCAAGCCATGATCAAGGTTATATTCACCTTCCTGTTGCTCAGACAGCGTATGGCTTCCTTACTGTGTGATCATTCAGGGCAAGGTTTTAAAAGCCTGAATCAGTCAGCCAACCAACCTTGTTAACACTTGCCAAATTCTGCAGGACTAAAGAAATTATTAAGTACTACCCTGTTTGCTTGAATACTTCTTACTCTGAAGACTCAGGCTCTCTGATTTGTTTAGTATTAATTTAAAATAGACTAAAGGCATCTGTAATGACTAATGATGTCATCCTATGTTAGGCTGACCATGTGAACTCCCTAGAAAAAGATGGGTACCCACTCTGTCAAGTTTCTTTGGCTCTGCCTGCTGGCATAGCCTGATTCCTGAGACCGAATTACCCAGCATGTACATGAAGTCAGGCATCTCCCAGCTGCTTAGCAACTGAACATAGAGGTGCAGGTGCTAACAGCCTGCATTACAGTATAGCAGCCATTGCCACACTCAGCCAGCACACTGGAGCCGTTAGTTCTTCACTGTCCTTCAGAAGAGCCCCGAAGCCCATCACTAAAAGCCGAGGTGGGGGAGAGGAGGTCCCAGAACAAGCTGAGCACAGAGAGGTTTTTGAGCTGAGCTGAGAGGTCTTTGCATAGCCACAAGCCTCCTTCTCTGGCAGCAGCCTGTGCTCTCTCCTTGCTCAGTGCCTCGGAGCAAAACAGAGAAAAGGGAACCAACCCTAAGACTTTTAGGTACCCTTCTCCATTTTTCTCAGATTTAAAAATTAGAATCTAAAACAAGGAACCTGCTTTACATGTCATGTTACTGAGAGCATTAATAAAAGGGTACATTTTGGCATTTTTCTGAAAAGGGACATACTGCTTTTCTTAAAAGTCCTTGTGCTTTCCCTCCACTATCTGGTAAGCAAGTGGAGCTTCAAAACACAAAGCTGGATGGATTGTAACCCAGGTCCAGCACCTTCTACTTGAGTTCCAACAAGATCAGTGTCAGTCATAACAGTACTACAGATCTTCTCACAGCAAACAGCTTTGAACACCACATTATCATGAGTATCTATTCATCACAGCTTACTAACAAAACTGTATTCATTACACTTTCTTTCCAAGCCCAAGCAATTATACTTACTGGATCAAGCAGTGCTGATTTCACATCTTCCCCATATCGATTTCGAAGACATGGTCCACAAAACTGCCCCCGTACTCCTCCACATCCCTGGTTGCGACAGATTGTCTTTGTATCAATTGTCTTTTGTCGACACTGGTGGCAAGTACTACCCTAAAGTTGGAAAGGAGGAGAAATACATATATATGAAGGACATCTTAAATGCTTGTTGCTGAACTTTCCCAATACAACTACCAATAGCAAAGCACAAACTTCAAACCAAAGTCAAATTCAGCAATGAAAATCTTAGTAAGAACCCTAAGTTCTCTTACTATGGTAAATCATATAGTTATCTGGAGAGATGCTAGGGATTTTACAGAGGCAGTGCCCAGCCTCAGTTGCATTGTCTCAAACTACATGAGCCTCATGTCACAGTTCTGATCCTTTCCTCTATCTATGAAAAAGCTAAAATTATTCAGAAAATTACCTTCTGACGTCTCTGCAAATTCAACGAAGCATGAGATATACAGTAAGCTGATCATCTAGATCTTTATGACACTTACTAATAGGCAAATCCAGTGAAGTAAAGGAGGAGGAGTTCCATCAAGAGCTCTGGAAACTACCCAACCTGTACAGAAACATCATTTCCACGGGGTACAAGGAACAGCAGGGATCACTATTATTTAATGGTACAACCACCACATTTATATTAAGTGAGAATGAGATATAAAAGGGATGGCAACTCTTATCAGTGGTGAGTCATAGCTATAGCAAATTCCACTTAATAGCTCTATGGCAAGAAAGCACTTCTTTGAAGAAGCGAGAAGTCAGTGGGGCAGATCAACCAGCATGGGCAAGCCCACAGAAGCCTGGTAAAGCTTCCAAGTCGTACTTGTGTAATATAATAATGCAAAGCTGCACTCTCCAGAACCTCAGGAAAGCATACCTTTTAGCAACCAGATGAACTGTTATGAGACTTCCAATTTCAAGCAAATGGACACACTAAAGAAAACAGCAGCCACTTACTAGAACTTTGTCATAGATTTTGTCTTTAACAGTGATTGCAATGTTGTCCAAGTCCTCCTCAGTAATATCTTCTACTGGACGGTGAGATGCATACTTTGATGATCTCCTCCTTTTGCGCACTCCACAATCCCCCTGCTAAACAAACTCATCTCAACACCTTTTGTCTGGTGTCATGAAGACTCTGTCACCACACTTGGTGACAAATTCTTTCATTTATAATGCTTATGCAGTCTAGAGACGGGGCAGACTACAGGCTCATGGACCACTCAAAGAACAGGGAAGAGTTTCCAAATTATCACCTCTTTCACTCTCTCTCTCCTCCCTAATCTTTTCTCTACTCCATTATTTATTCTATGTTCTTCCTTCCCATCATTGCTACTTCTATTTCCACAAATCCCCAACATGTTTTTCTGCTACCTCCTTTTCTTTGCATTCCCTGCACACCTCCACTGTAACACTTCATAATCCATTTCTTCCCTCTCAAAATAAGGAACTATAACCATCTGCCCTCTCATACTTTGCTCCTTTGATATCCTAGCATACTCTCCAATTATTTTCTCCAATGACAATCTGTAATGTCCTGCAAAAAAACCTTTACTGAAGTTTTAGGTTGGCCCTGCCATTCCCAGCCCTTTATTATTCTCCTCTTTATTACTTGGAAGAGAGCCCTCTACTTACTATTATGCGCTCCTTTTTGACTTCCAAATATCAGTCTCTTTGACCCCAGTCTATGGATTGTCATCAAGCCCCTCAGGAGATTTCAGATTTCATGTACAAGTCTCAACTGATCCTTAGCCTTCTGCCTATCCCACTCTTAACACCTAATTTGCCCTTCACCGTAGATCTGCTCTGTTCTCTCCAAATTAGTTGCCTACCAGCTCAGGGTCTCATTCAGTGCCACTCCACCTAGTTTAATAGCCAAGTTCCCTCTATAATGCTTCAACTATGCCCAGCACTCATTCCTGTAAGTAGAACTGGGATCCAGCCTCTATCATGTACAGATACAAACTTAAGAGTTTTCCTCATAAAGGCTATACAGTAAATATAATTAAGACAAAAGACCACCATAAGCCAAGGGAGGGAAAACAGGAGACTTAAAAAAATGGGGAAGAATAAAATGGGCAACTTTTGAATGGCTAGCCAGTACATCAGCAGTTTGTTGGTGCAGATTCCCTTTATTCATTCTCAGTTCAGCTATGTAACTCCTCTCTATCTTCCCTCTGCTATTTCCAGAGAGGGGTTTTTGCTAACTTTTCTTGAACCCGAAGACAGAGAAGATCTGCTTCATCACCTCCACCAGACCCACAGCCTTGTCACTCGAAGGCCTTCTACATTGTGGGCTCTAATAATTTTCAGATAATAAATAAATAAAGGCCATAAATAAACTGCCTTGTTATGTTTTGGACAACACAGGTCACAAATACAGCCCAGTCAACAGGTGAAAGATGAGGCAGGAAGACCTGAAGACAACTTCTTCTGTAGCTAATCCCAAACCAAAGGTTCTCATTGACTTTCTGCAGGATGTGATGTCTGCTCTAAGCGTTGGCCAACAATTTAAATGAATGTTTCCTAATCCCTGACTACTGGACATATCAAAGCCTGGCAAATACCACACTGAGTCTCTTCTTCAAGAGGTTTTGTTGACTATAGCTACGGAAGCGATCTGCAAATCTAACGGCCGACATAGTAAACTTTTCCAAGGCAAATTTCTCTGGAGGACGAGCATTTCTGGTTGGGTTCATGCGACGTGCTATCTGGCCTTCAGAAAATGTCCTCCTTGGGATTTTCTTCTGTTTCTGAAAAGAGAAGATGATTCCAATAACTGTCCTTTCAGCTAAATATGTACTGTTAAACACCAGAAATTATCTCACAATGTCTGTACCACACTTGTAGTATCATGAATTAATCTGTTCTTCTCCCACTCCTTATTTGTTAAGCTAAACCTCACCAACTTCTAGCATACTTCAGTGTTCTCCCTACATGCTATACATTTTTGATCCCTTTAAAACACCACACTTTCACAGTCAAATTCTATTCCAATTAACATCACAGAACTATACCAAAATTTTTTGTATGGCACATTAAGGTAGAAGCTAGTTTTCACAGTTCTTCAGTGGCTAAACGTTCAGATTTTCCTACAAACTGAATACATCTTCAAGGAATAATCTGAACTCTCATTTATTTTCTTTTATATTTTTTAAATTGAAAGGGTGTTAATAAATTTGTTCTCCTAATTCCAGATTCCTAGATGTGGAAATTACTAGGAGGCACAAGATACCCTTTTCATATTGTCACACCTGCCAATTACTGCATGATTGAATTCATGCAACAGAAGTCCTGCATAGACACCTACCGTAAAGGCATCTACTAAATCTGACAGGATAAACAAGATGTAGGAAGCAAGTCTACTTGCTACTGTACTCTTTATTTCCTTCAAAAGAAGTGAAAAGCACATCACAAGGAGACAGGCTAGAAGTCAAAAACCAAGCAGAAGAGATAACTAGAATACTCCTGATGCCCTCCCCCTCCTCAAGTAAAGATACTAAATAAAAGTGGCAGGCTTATGTATGTATTCAAAGGATGTTTAAGTTTTGAAAGCATTTAACTAGAACTAGCAAGGTTCCAGCCTTTCAAAGACTGTAAAATTTAGCTTCACCTTTTCACCTGACAACCCCCCCCCACCAGCATTTCTATGAGGGCTTCCCAAAGACACAGCCCTTCAATTTTTCCTTAAATCTCTTCAGTTTATAATATATGTGGAAAAACATAACTCTACAGAGAGCCTAGAGGGGTTGACAGTTCTCTGCTTCTAGCCAAGAAAAGTCAGTTGAAATAACTACTGTATCATTCCAGGTTCATGTTGAAGTGGTTGAGTTTCATCAGCATTGCTCTGCTGGGAAGTGTGGATTTTAAAAGAAAACCCTGCAAGAGGGAAATTAACAGGATCTAAACCCAAAGGAAAGCAACTACTCTTCCTTATTCCCACATACACAGACATTTGTCTAGTATCTCAACACTATTTCTGAGGCAAAAATGATAAAGCAGCATCTCACCTTGGTCTCTGTATTTCTTCATAAATTATCTTATAAAATTCCATTTCCTCGCATAACCTCTGGTACTTACATACTGACCAATAGTAAATCTGTATAAATAAAGTGACCAAAACCAAAGAAAACCAGAACAACCTTGGTGAAAGTGTTTCATCAAGAAACACATTAATCCTAAGTCTAGCAAAAATTACTGTCATCTCTAGCCAGTACCAGAGACTTACCGAAGGCATCGAGGAGGGCGTTTTCACTGGGAACAGGTCAGGTATGGAATTCAGTTCTGCCAGCAGCTGGTCAAGCTGAAATCAACAGTGATGCTGCACTGAAAACTCAATGCAAACTTGCAAATAAGCAACACCTATCATCCACTCTTCACTCCAAATTATATCTAAACACATAAAGTTTCAGTGCATGAAACCTTTCTGGAAGCACTTTATTTAAGTGGGGCTCGTTACTCATTTACCCCT
>VZTV01110816.1:0-28760 GCA_013400875.1 Anhinga rufa
AGCTCCCAAAACCTGTCTGATAAAGCCACTCATATCAGCTGCTCCCAGGCTGACAAAGAGCAAGCGAGGAACACCCTGGTTTATTGGCTACATCTATATATAGGTCTGCACAGCATGCACGCACGCTCTGTTAGGTGAAACGGGCTGGCAGCTGGGGATGCCATCAGAATCTTGGACACTCTCAAGCCGGTCCTTTTGCACAAGGACAGAAGTTGTAACAGGGGCTGAAGTACTTTTCCTAAGCCAGTTGTCCAGCCACCCCTTGAGGTAGCAGCATCTTGCAACAAGGCACGGAGAAGGGAAAGCGCCGTGACCATGACAGCAGCAGCAGGAGGAGGAGGAGGAAGGCTTCCAGTAATCAATCGCAGACCAAGAGAGCTGCAACATGTTTGCAGAACACAAGAGGAAATCAACTTACCTGTAACCTCTTGGTCGGACGCTTAGAGACCAACACTAAAAGTAGAGTTCAGAAGAGAGTTTTATTGCAGTATAAAATAACGTGATAGGGGAGAGCCCTCTTTTTTTGTACGTAACTTTTCACTGGGTAAATCAGATTTTTAAAGCCTAGATTGCTACTGTCAAGAGTATTTTCTGCACAAGATCATGGTCTGTCAGCCCTGTCACGCATACAGCTATTAACTGTCTTCCTTTCATTTTAAGCTTTTAAACTGTCTACTTCACATTGTACCCTTCGTCTTTAACCTTTGGAAGATGTGCCCTGTATCTTCTGGCATGCTGCAGAGACGTGGAGCTGACGTGAAGTCTCAAATGCTGGCGGATAAAACCCAGAGGGCAGCAACCCACCCTGCCAGCTCCGGCACCACAGCCGATGACGAGGCGCGGGGCAAGGGCAGGGGGGACGCCACGGCACTGCCAAAATCCCCCTTCGCACCCCTCTCGGGCAGCGGGGAAGGCTCAAGCAGCCCCCAATGGTCACTGCCTTCATCCAGACCCAAATATTTAGTGTTTCCAAGAGATAAAGGTTGCCTTTGTGCTCACGGCCAAGGGTCCTTATTTAAAGGAGGCATGAATTTACTCTGCAGTTCAGAGATTATAATTTTTCATGGGAAAAGCTACTTTCACTGCATTTTCTAAGCACTGCCACTCATATTAAAACAGAATTAAAGCATGTTTGGCAACAGAAGTGAACTACTAATCACAAGGGATAACAGTCGCTGTCAGCTGGGTAACAACAAGGGGACTATTTGTGTTACCCAAAATGAAGGGAGGGAAAGAAAGTCAGTATATTCCTCTAAAATAGGCTCCTTTTCCTAAACTGACATTTTTACACTACCTCATTCTCAATATTTATTTCATCTCCAGGTTAAAGGATCATTGCTGACCTTCCCTGACAGGAGCAAATAGCCCCTTAAGCCCCTTCACAGGTGCCCTGAATCAGGCACCCCAGCCCCTCTCCCACCCCCGCCCCATGTCCCCCATAGGTAATTAGGTGTGCACATGGCTCGCTCAGGGAAGAGGTTTAAATCAGCTATTTAGCAGCAAATCAAAAGTTGACAAGGTGTAAGAGCATGTGGACATTTTTTCCTACTGATGCGAAATAACTTCTAACACATTAAACCCATTCATTAGTCAAAGATCTGGCTCATTACAGCGCTTGAGCACCCATTTCTAAATGGTCACCTTCTAACCGCAAAGGGACCCTGAAAGGGCACGGCAGTTTTCAAAGCTACTTCTTGAAACGTTTTCCTTAATTAGCACCCGTTAAGTATCCAGCACCAAATTAGCAAACAGGAGTTGCACTCTCCCAGCGCACCCGTGCGCATCACTTGGTTGCTCCTCCCTCAGCGCAGTGACAGCGTTTGGAGGGGAAGCAAAACCCCCAGAAAAGTTGTGGAGGAAGAAAATCCCTCCCTGTAGCTCATCAGGACTCATTAGGACACTTTGCACAAGGCTTTACTTTTATTTATGTTGAGCAATACGTTAAGTAGCCTTTTATCTCTGAAATCAGGGATGCTGCTCATAAAGTTAAAATATTGCCCAGCACAAGAAAGCGTGGTGAAGCCTTGCCCAAGCTCAGCAAACGTGGCTGCGTGGGCCAAGCCGCCATCCATCAACGCCGCGTCGTATCGTGCACAACCCGTTAATAGGGCGTCAGGGTCGTAGCGGCTACCTGGCCGTGTGACGAGATGGCAAAAGCAATGAAACATTTCCAGCTTCACTTCAGTCTGTGCGTTTCTATGGGAAGATGCCCCTTGCTGGAGAGGGTGTCTGGCAGAGGGGGGACGCAGCTCAGTGCCTGGGAAGTGTTGCTGCTGGGGAGAGCAGCCTGGAGGGCAGAGATTAGACACAGCAGAGGCTGTTTTATGAATAAGGTGCTGGTTTTAGCAGCTGCTGCAGCCTCCTGCCGCACCAGGCGGGAGCGTGCTGGCAGGCTGGGAGCCGCAGGGCTGGCACCGCTGCGGGGACCAGAGGGGAGAGCCGAGGGGTGATGCCAGAGCTGACTTAATTTTCAGTAGAAGAGACAGGATGGGGAAAGAGAGAAAAGAGGACACAGTTATTGACTCATTTTCACAGTTTAATTAAAGTGAGAATACAATTGTTTAGTGCTCAAGTCATTTAGTGCATGTAATTAAGCTCTTTGGTCTTACCTTGCAAGTGAGCAATTCCAGATTTTGGTCTGAAGAGCTGCCANCTTTTATATAGCAGCTGATTATATTGTGTCAGTGCCTAAGGGCTCAAACGCAAAAGGTGTGCCCCACCGTGCTAGGTGCTGTACAAATACAGCAAAAACAAGCTTACCATGAGGAAGCTGTAATTAAAAATAATTTCTTGGTGTGAACCACACTGAGTTTTAGTTAGAAGTACGAAACAACTGTGAGATTACCTTTTTGATGCCACAAGGTACTGCCTATTTAACACTTGCGGGGGGGGGGTGGGGTTACAGGCTTTCTAGAAATTCTAAATGAGAGGGGGAAAGGGGGTGATGTGGGGGTATGTGCAGCCCAGCTTTTCCAAGCATAAGAAAATAGCCAATGTACCAGAGGTGTACGTTGGAAAGAGGGATGCTCTGGGAATTGCCACCATCAGCAGGGCAGGGGCAGCAGCGGTGGGGGGCCAGGCCCACAGGACCCAGCCCAAGTTCACAGTGTAAGCCATGCAGGCAGGCAGCGACTCTTGGTTGTCCGTACAGAGATGGCAGGAAGACATGCTGAAGTTCAGCTTCAGCAGGAGTCGTGTTTGCCAACGACACAGCCTAAACCCAAGAGTAACCCCTGCAGCTGGGTGATATACCCAACCTCCATCATCGCTAGGACAAGCCTGGAGCCCAGTAACTTAGACCAGTGCACGCAACAGGTAACCCAGAAGTAACTCCTTTAATTACCCAAAGCTTACCTCCCACAGCAAACAGCAGTTTGCGTACCATTCTGCCACGGGATTTTCCGGAAGCCGCTGCTCTGAAGTTTCCCCACTCACTGCAAACGTGGCGCTAAGGAAAGCAACGTTCAATCCCGACTTGTTTTTACAACACAAGTCACTTTTCACCGCTCACAGTGGGACAGGGGTCCTACACACAAGTGTGATGTGAAGAACGTGCAGAGTGGCAGGAGGAGGGCATTTCATCTCTGTGGTTAGCAGAGAGCCCTGGACCTTCGTCCCCCTTGGCTGGAAGCAGCCTCTCCTCCTTCCCTGGAGCACTGCATGGTCTTCAGACAAGCATAGAAGAGCTGGATGGGGTGAGCGTAAAGCAAATCAGCATGCTCAGACGAGGCTGCACTCATGTGGCTATTTCAAGTTTCACAGAGCACTTTAAACCCCCGCTGGGTTCAGCGCAACACACCAGCGGTCTTTCGAAATGGCTCAGTCACGGCATGTTATCAGCCACCACCGACAGTGGCCCCGCGGGGACTCTAGCCACCCCTCTGCAGCACAGGCAGCAGCGGGACCCACGTCCCACCGAGTCACTTTTAGGTCCTCCCTCACCCAACCGGCCGGTCCTTCCCCAGCCTCACATATTTAACTGGAAAGACAACCTCGGCTGGTTGTCAACGTGCCTTCTCCCGATGGCATCAGGCCAACGGGTCATCATCCCTGCAGCCGTATATCGACGCGGCGCGGGGCCGGCACGTGGCTTGCCCAGGGCTGGGGGATGCGCTGTGTGACGGACGCTGCCGCGCAGAGCATCCCCGAGTGCCGCCATCCCAGCGTGGGGGCCACAGCCCTGCACACCCCCCAAAGCCCTGCTGAAATTGCAGCTGCCCGAAAGGAGGAGTGGGAGGGCGATGCGTTCGGCTTGGTCTCATTTTCATCTGAGGATCTCGGTCATATCTTGCAATATTATTTGTGGCTTGAGATCCTGCTTCTCCATACAGCAGAGACCTTGGGAAAACTTTTGCTGTTATCAGGAATTATTAAAAAAAATCTGCTTAGCCCATATTATTCCAGCCTAATAACACTTATCTCTAAGGAGAAAAGAAGGAAATAATGCAAAAGTCTCTGCCTTGAAGTCCTTTCCTACAAGGACACAGGAAAGCTTGTTGTTTTGGAAAGGCACTCTTAAGAGAAAATTTCAAGTTAATATTAATAGAACAGATAACTCTGCTTGAAAGGCCTACCAGGGCAGGCTCTGCTCCCTCCTTTTCAGTGGGAAGTCAGTCAACGCCATTATTCTTCATCCCTCACTGTTTCTTGACACTCTCAGGTAATTTGAGCCATTAAAGAATTTCAGATAAATTCCTGATGCCTTGAGAGTCTTCTCTTTCCTCGCTCCCTTCCGCACCTTAATGTCCCCAGACACTTGGGAATAAAATCCCAGGATTAGGACCAGAAAATTAGAGTAAAATGGTTCTGTTTGAGAGTTTCTGATCATTAATTAGCCATCAGGAAGGATCTGATTAAGCCTGTCCCTGCTCTGCTCCAGCCCCAGCACGGGTAGAGCTGAGGACAGTGACACTCATCCCACACCAGAGAAGCACTGGCACATCCAGATGGTGTTTTAAGGGAGGCAAAGGCAGAACAAGACACTCTAGATTAAAAGTAGGGGTTTGGCAGCATCCAGCCCAAGCAAAGGTTGCCATGATTTACAGCTGTGAAAATTAGCAGATGAGTTTGGAGTGAACTCCTGAGCTGCTGAGGTGGGTTTCACCGTTCATCCCCACTGAGGCACCACGCAGGGTGCACCAAGCCAAAACAAAAGAGAACAAAATGTCCCCAAATCGAGCAGCTAACATTTCAAACTGCCATATGAGCAAACCTTGCGCCGCTCTTTTGTAGACAAAACGTCATCCAACTTCTGCATCTTCATCAAGTGGCTGATCTATTCATTATTCAGGAGTGGGGAGGCAAGGGCTTCATAATAACAGCAAAAGTCACCTGCCCTTTTTTTATAACTTTTTTTCTCCCCACATTCTGCAAATGCATCTGCCTGTGTTGCCAGCCACAGAAATGCCAATATTAACTAATTTGTGAGTGCCTGTGATGCTACTATTTGTTATAATTGAACATTAAAGGAGGGGAAAAAACCCAAAACAATGAAGGCACACAAAAAAAAACCCAGCAAGAAGTCTTAAATATATTGCATATTTTAAAAGCACCTGTCTGCTGGTCCTTGCTGAACCTTCCCGGTCCTCTGTGCCCACGATGGAGCCGCAGAGCGGCACGGGGTTTAGCACAGATAAACCGGTGAGTCAAGGGGATAGGTGTCTGCTGTGCAGGGACACGGTCTGACGGCACCCGCGCTCGCCGGCAGAAGCCATCGATCGGCGCTCATGCACGATCAATGATGCTGGTTAATGACTTTGGGGTCCTTTGCAAGGGGGAATTTCATTAATGGCTGGTGCATTACAACTCCAGACAGCACAGTCCCAAGATGAAGTACGGAGCCAACGAACCCAGGCAGCAGTGACACATTTGGTAGCCTTAATCATGGAGAAAGCCCTCCCACTGCCAGGAACCCATGTTTTGGGTTCATTGCCCATATTTTGGGCACTGAAGGGACTGCCCCTCCCACAGGTTTCTGTTGTGAGGGATGTGGGGGTCACAGTGTGCCCCAGGATGGGGCCCCTTTGGGTGCCAAACAGACGGGGTCTGCTGGGACACCCACTCCACCGCTGAGGCATGTAAGAGGACTCCAAGATGTGGGTCTGCCCTTTGGTTAGCACTTGGAGGGACATAATGTTTTCATGTTATTTCATAGCAGACCTGTGTAACAACGCCACTGAAAGATGTATTTAATGAACGTAAACATCATGGGTTGGCCACTCTTTTGAGACACACCTGGCAAAATAGAGATCCTAGGTTAAAAAAAGGAAATCCTTCCTCCTTTCTCCTCTCCCGTGCTGCAGATTAACCAACAGAGCACTGCAGGGCCAGCTCACACCTGCAGGCTTGTACCCTCGCCCAGCTCTCCTCCTGCAAGCATAGCTTGAGAGAAACAGCAAGAAACGTGAAGCACAGATGACACAAAATCAATATAATCCACCAGTACGGAAGGGGGAAGACGAGAGAAATCAGCTGTCACAAAAAGCTCACAAAAAAAGGTCAAAATCAGCGTGTTGGAGAGGAAAGGGAATAGGCTTTGGATTAGGAAGAGCTGTCTGTGCTGAGCTTCTGGGAGGTGAGCTCCCACGTGCTAGAGATGAACTGAATGTATAATTGCAGGCATGAAAATAACACCTTTCTGAATATAAATATTGACCTTGTGGTGAAGGATACAAATGGCCACCATCAATGGAGAATCACACACAAAGATTACACAGATGCCATTGAAGCACACGAGCCTAAGCGATGTTTGTTACGGCACCCAGATAAATAGTACAAGCATCCCCATGACACTTACGGGAGGTGACGGTGGGGAGGACGCACGGCTTGGGCTGGTTGGCCGTGCCACACTGCCACAGGTGCGCAGAGGGACCACGAGCCACCGAAGGGACAGGCACTCACGGCAGCAGGAGCTTGCCGTTCCCAGCAGGAGAAGCCGGCTTGCCACAGCAGCACAAATAGGGATGCCTTGAGACTGTACGACTTCTCCTCGGTGAATTCAATACCAGTATTTTTCCTCCTCTCTTATTATGTGTTTTATCCTACCTGCATTGCTCCTGAGTTTCAAGGGCAGCAAGAACTGCATAACACAACAGAAACGGTTATTTTACGATCACACATTCCAGAATATTAATTGGATAAATTACAGTTATTTCAGTCAAATGGACATTTTAGTTATAGAAGTGAAGATCCATAAACCTACCAGTATACCCCGCTATTTAACTTAGAGCACCTAGAAATTATCATTTACCATATTTTCAGGCACCACAGTGCAATTTGTGTCTTGAAAATATATTTATTCAGTGCTTTCTTATAAGGAAATTCTTAAGTAGTCCATCAAAAAATGTTTTCAGCTGCAACAGTGTCGTGAGTCACACAATAACCAAGAGATCCTGACCTGCATCTGTTTGTTTCTCAGTCTTGTCAACTATCAGCAAGCTCATCCGATGGTCTGTAAAAACGTCTTCTCAGGAGAGCCAGTATTTTTTAGATTAAAAAGAACTGTTCTTCCAAGTAATCAAGACGTAGCATAAAAATGCTTCCTCTCTAGTCATTGCTCAGTTTTGATTTTATTATCTAAAAAATTAGTTGAGATCTAGGCAACATCAAAACAAACAACCCAACAGCATGCAGCCACACATCCCTGGGCAATTTGTTCTGTGAAGGGAAGGAAAAAACCTTTTACATTGAAGTCAAATACACTGATCGTACGTTTCCTTAACCTAGACCAAGGAAAGACTGGGTGGGATCAGACGAAAAGACCCGCTAGAGTTTTGTTTGCCAGAACATCATCTGATAACTCTTAAGAAATACTGACCAACTAAGAGCTGAAAGACAAAGGGCATAAAAATCAAGTGACTTATCTGAGTTTAAAAAGTAAAAATAATGCTTAAGTCAAAAAGCCTTGCCTGGAGACTCAGAAGCGTGTCTCCCCAGTTAATTAGAGGTAGATATGGGTGAGTTATGCAGACAAGAGTCTGTTTTTTAAGTGTGGAACTCTGAAGGCTGGTACTTGTTCCCACATTTTTATAGTCTAGTGACATAAGGAAAAACATTCAAATTTTATATGCGCACACACATCCCTGAAGCATTCGGAGAGCCATGAATATCAAATGCTAAACTTAAGGCTTAAGCAAGAGGCAGCTTTGTTTTCCTCTTCTTTATCAATCTGGAAGTTTTCAGTGTTAATTTATTTAGTTCCCAGAGGTTTGATTAGGATGATTAGACACAAAAGCCATTTGAAGCTGGTGACAACCTCTGCACTGGCTCAAGAAAATACAAGCAGCAGATCTATGTAAGAGTCACCATCTTGAAAGGTTTCTGTTTCTGCATACAGATTGCCTTATTCTTCATTTCTATCGAGTCGGAACAGAACTGCTAGGAAGAGCGATGGGGGATTAGCTTTACAGACAGGACATTTCATTTGGTAAGCAACGAACAGTTTCACGGTGTCTCCGAGATCGTCAACTAAGTTGAAGACATTATCAAAGAATTCACAAAATTGAGAAGTCGCTGCCTCTGTGCGGCTGGTAGGATGTGAGCTCGCAGTATCTCAGGTTTCATCAGAGGGATGAGCAGCAGCAGTGGGAGATCACTCAAAACGCTCATTTCTAATCAGCTCCATAAGACTCATTTGCAGGGGAAATTTTCCGTTTTGGTAACCGCACAAAATGTCACATCTTTCAAGAGAGCCTTATCAGAATAAAAACAACAAATAAAATGCCAAATCCTGACACCATGAAAGTTCATTGCAATGAAAGCTGTATTTCATTACTTCGCCTCCGAACATAACTCTATACCCAGACCTTTAGCTATAATCGGCTAGAGGCAAAACCGAAGGAACAGCCAGTGGATAAGCTGTCGTGGGAACACGCAGCTGCGATCCCAAAGCTCAGTATCCAGGCCTGGAGCACAGATGTCCCAAAGCTAAAGAGACTGAGTTCTGTCAGCCCAGCTGGTTTAGGTTGTTTAGGCTCAATCTCACCTGCAAATGCAAGACAGGCGGTGTAAGAAGGTTTTTGTGAAAGATATAGGATATAAAAGAAGCACTTGGGAAAAGGTCATGCTGACAACGGGTTGGTTTCCCCAGTAAGAGCGTAGAGAAATAAGGGCAAAGTAGAACGTGGTCAGCTAAACCAGCCCAAGGGCAACAGAGAAAATTAGTTACAGGAGTTAAGGAGTCCTGGTCCTGCCAAAAGGAAGGTCAAGGAGCCCCTACATGCCCAGCCTGCAGGATCACACCCATCCTTCCTGCCCCCAGTATTTGATTGCTCTAATTCAATTAGATCAGCAGAATTGTTTAATTTGGAGCCCGAAAAGATGTGGAAATTGAAAAAAAATACAAAACCAAAAACAATACAGTAATAAAATGACTTAATGTTGTGAACATCTTAGCAGCCCAAAATAAAAGCTTTCTAGAAACAATTACTAGGGATCCGAAATGCTTCCTAATAAGATATATCAAACACTGGGGGGGGAAAAAAAGTGACAATTCTGTAGTTTGGAGATTTGTATCCTCTAATGTTTGATAAGACCATTCTGCTTTTATTTCTCAGTACAAAAATTAACCTGCAACAGCAGAACATTGCCTTGAAACGAACAATTACCATCATTTCATTAGAGTTGCTCAACAAAGCTATTTATGTCCTGAAACATAACAAGGAAACTTTGCATTTTGGATTGAAATAGAGAGCTTAGCTACCTGATTATACACCGCAAAAACCTGCCCTTGTCGCAGCCGGCACAAGCTTCAACCCCAGCCTCAGCAGAGCCATGGCAACAGACTCCTTCAAGGTTTATGGAGACCAAGAGAGTCATTTGCTAAAGGAAAAAGCCTAAAAGAAAATTTTATTTTATTGGCATCTGTTGTCCCTACCCAAGGAAGCTTTATGCTGAAGGTTAAAGCCCTGATGTCTCCATTTTCCCACAAGTTTACAGGGGATTGATGGGCTCACGGTATTTACGTGAGGAACAAAGCCACTCTACCATTGCATATAAAATTTCACTAAGGGCTCATCCTTGCTGATCTTTGTCTTATCCACCGAGGCAACAACCCAATTAAACATCTTTACTCCCTCCACGGTAGAGCTGATCCCATGTTCCCTAACAAATTTCAAGCGTAGAAGAATAATTTCTCAAGCCCATGCTTTTATCATTATAAAAGAGGCAAACAAAGCTGTCCCATACAGCTGCATACCTTGCCAAGCCCCTCTGCCCGTGGCTCACGGTCTATTTGCTTCTATTAAAGCAGCAACCTGTCAGTATTTGTTCCTTTTTTTTAAAAAAAAAAAAAAGGGGAACATTGATTACAGATAGCAATAAAGCATACTTCAGTCTACTTGTCACACACACACAAAGCTAATTTGTGCAGATCTTAACGCGATGCCTTTTGGTGATGGGTAGAGCCGCGCAGGCCTGAGCACTAGCAATGCAGGCAGCCAGCGCAACACGGGACGCACCGTTGGCATCACCCGAGCCACTTCTGTCCCGTTTAGAAACGGCGCAGGAAGAGGTTTAACATGCACATGAAAATAGGAGTTAGATAAGAATGGAAAACAGACCTAGCAGCGAAATATCAGCTCACTACGATATACACAGAAGCCTTAAAAATAATACGATTGAAGCCACTGTCCTGTCGCTGGTGGGGGCTCAGCAGGGTAGGACCGAACTCGTAGCGCAGCCCCGCGGCAGCGATGGTCAGACCTGCGGAGCCGTCACCCAGCTGCACCCCAGCAAACACCTCCCCGCCACCCATGCGCGGCACAGCCTCGGTCCTGAGTTAGAGGCGCTCGCACAAACAGCTTTATTTTTACCCAAATCCTACCTTCAGCCACACACCGAAGACAGCAGGGCTTTTTATCGCTTCAGCACGCATAAGTAATGCGGGCCCGGTCTTTTCTTGGTGCTCACAGAAAATCAGAGTTAAGGGTTTCTCTCATGCTTCATTAAGTAGCTGAACGTGTTCCAATTTTTATTACAATTATGCTTCACTCAAATTAGAGCTAGGTAGAGCCCCACATGACTTTCAAGCGGCTTATCAGAGTGCCGGCGCTCCATTTAGGGCTCTGTGCTGTTCATTGTACATGAAAGCAAATTTCTCAAACCGTTTTCTCTCATTTAAAGCCTCATCTCAGCCTGGGCACATGTCCCCTCCCAGGCCTCAGCAAGATCTTTATGCCAGCTCGGTTAATAAATAGCACCAGGTTTAATACATTCTTAATTATGACTAAAGCCATAATAAGTCTATATATTTTGCGGGGGGGAAAATCTTGTCACTGTATTTAACTTATTTACAGCCTGGTCGTGCTGGCAGGCGCCCAGCCACACATCACGCACAGCTCTGCCCATATCCCATGGAAATAGCCATCGCCACGGCCATAACCACAGTCGTCACACCAATATGCATTTTATTCTTACTCAGCTATAGGGTGCATCTTCTCCCTTAAATCCCCGTAACGCTATTACGAGACATAGGAGAGAGTAAATCCAGACCGTGCCATACATTATTTATAGCCCTTGCTCCATTCAGAGGGAACAAATACCTTATTCAGCTACAACTTATAGAGGTTTAGTGAAAAGCACCATGCTTTACTGCCTGGTTAATTTTGAGAGTAAGGATTTATCTACTCGGTTTAGTCTGCAACACGCCTGGCTGTGTTTGTTTTATCAGGCCGTACGCAGCTAAGAGCTGAGTAAGTACAATTACCCGCAGCACACGCCGATGATAAACTGCATCCTGTGTGCCTTATTCAGGCAAATTCGTTTGTATTTCAGAGCAAATTTTGACCAAGTAAGGCATCTGAATCCAAACTCCAGCTGAGCTATAAACCTTATGATGCCATCTTCTGATCCCAGGGATTTTCCAGTAATTAAAAGATGACACACAAACTTAGTCTACTGCTGATTTATAAGAACTACCACATATTTCACCAACGGAAAAGGAGTTTCTTGTGAATAGACCCAAGGGTTAAAGCATCAGCGCTGGGCGAGCGCTGATGGGTGCAGCCTGCAGGTGCTGGGAGGCCGCCAGCCCTCGTCCCACATCTCTGCCCCGTGGGCCAGGACTATGCTTCCATAGAAACAGCCTCACCAAGCAGTCAGCACACAGTTTTAAGGAAAGGAGTATCACCTTCCCAGATAAAAAACAGAAAAATCCTCAGAAATTATGGATTCCTACAGCTGTGCTTAAAGCATCGCGAGTAAGGATGGCTTAAGCCAAGCGTCTCTTTCTCTTTGGCACCTTGAACTTAGCAGAGACGTGTCCAGCTCAGAGGCCCCCCCGTTCGACTTGCATGCACACATCTCTAATTGAATCTGTGGGCTACAAATAGAGAGGAAGCCGACATACATGCCTTAATTGCACTTTCCATTACCACTGCTGCTCAGATGCTGCGATTCTCCCTCTCCTTTCTGGCAGCACCGCCAAGAGCTGGGCCCACTCCCTGGGATGCTCATTAGCTAAAAGCCCATGTGCCAAGCACTGGTACGCTATTTTTTTCTTTAAATAGCTGGGCCTACGGCTGGTTCCCAGCTAATCACCCAAGTGCCTCCAAGCCCCTGTCAGCCAAGTGGTTCAGGACTGAGGTTCCCCATGACCTGACCACACACAGCCACTCCAACCCCAACAGCATATTTTTTACCAATTCTGCCTACTTCTTAACAAATTTTAAGATCGCTCAACCCCCAGAGAATAAGTTCCTGTAAGAAAATCCCATTAACTCCCCCCTGTAACTCTCAGTACAAATTCAAATCAGCCTGGAGGGGCGAGAGGCAAAGCACATTTTAATTACCTGGGAGCAGTCCCTAAAGCAATTTGCCCAAACCTCTCCCCTAACAGCAAGTTGGAGCAGCTGAGCCTTCATCAGGAGCTGTTTAACAAGGCTGGGTTGAAATGAGAACAGAGAAGTGCATCACTCCCATTTCCAAGCCATATTTTGAAGAGGAAGTAAGAAGAGAATAAGCACAGAAGAGCCTCAGATCAGAGTAATCATTTTAAAGTGTGCAATTTTGCCCCATTGGAATAGTTATATAAGTATCCATGCATATAAATATGGTGACCACACAGAAATACCCTCTCTTCCTCCGGTGCTGGCTGCACAAGCTACCTCTGGGCAGCATGATGGGTCCCCAGAGCCCCAGGCAAAAAGCCACCTTCACACAGTAATTATTCAGCTCATCATTTGACACCACAAGGCAAGGACTGGCGGTTTTGTTTATCGTACCAGCACGCAACTCCTCCCAAACCAGTGCAATGACATGGCTGAGGGATGGGTTTGCCCCAGTGACTCGCTGTTAGTTTTGTCCCAGACGATGGATGCCGAGATGTCGCTTTGCGCCCAACATAGACGGGGGCTCTGCAATTCGCTGTTTTGTACTTGCTAAGCCCAGACTTTGTTTTCCCCAGAAACTCAAGTCCCCCCAGCCCCAGGCACACCTCTGCTCCGCAAAACCAGCTCCAAAGCCACTCACGGACACTTGGCTCCTTGCTCTGAAGCGAGACGAGTGAAAACCATTGCTTTTCAGGAGGGAATAGGAATACTAACTACGTGTCACCACACTAAGTTGCTGATTTACACTGAGCGTTAACAGGCAAGACTCCCCTTTGAAACATGTGAGTTAGCAGAGATGGTGGAAGTAAGTAGGACAGGCTGGACTCCCAAGTCCCCATCAGGCTTCCCTGCACACAGGCTCTGGCTCCTCCATTAAATATCACATGTACTGCTGCCCTTGGGATCGCGTGCTCAGTTATAGATGCTGCCGCTGAACTTCGCTTCCAGAGTGCCAGAAAGTGACTTGAGTAAAACCAAAAGTCACAATCAAAAGAAACTGAAGAGTGGAAGATCTGAAAAGCAATGAAATCTTGAAATTGGAGGAGGTCCAAAGGAAAGAAAGCAGCTAAGCAAAGTTACGCATCAA
Source organism: Anhinga rufa (assembly GCA_013400875.1). Taxonomy (NCBI): domain Eukaryota; kingdom Metazoa; phylum Chordata; class Aves; order Suliformes; family Anhingidae; genus Anhinga; species Anhinga rufa. The sequence continues at coordinate 13,915 of VZTV01110816.1, forward strand.
GAAGGAAAGCACCGCATAACAGCAAGTGACCTATTAAAGCAGAACAAGAAAGTTAAATTGAAAGGGCTGGTAGGCAATGCACAACAGATAGCATCTTCTTGTGCGTTTTGAGAGGTACTCAACTTCCGATGCTTCTAACTCTTGTTAGAGCATGATAGGAAAGCTGTGCCCAGCTTTCACGTGCAGGTGTCCCAGCAGGGAGGATGCGCTATCCCCATGCAAGCATCATTCCAACCCTATGCCTTCCTTAGCAGCACTGCACCAGAGGGAGACTTCTAAAACATACACAGCTTCCTCCCACCTGTGATCAGCCCTGCCAAAATCAGTCCACAACTTCTGAAGGAAGAGAAAGTGCAGGGCAACCCCACTTATTTATGACCAGAAGCAAATCCAGAAGCATTCATGAAATGAGGCCCATGTTCAGTCAGGCATTGAGTTGAGTTCAGACAGTGCCAGATACATCCCTTAGCTAAAATTGGTGAAAATACACGCACCCTTGCCTTGCAGTAGAGTTTATTGGTAGAATGTTGGTTAAAAAAATGAGTAAGCAAATAGTGTTCTGTTTAAAACCACAATTAGGCTCAAATAAAAATGTTTTGCTCATGGTTTTGTCAATGATTCAAATAAAAAGATACAGAAGAGTTTGACGATGCATTTAGTGGTTTCCCAAGAGAGGGGTTTGGGGTTCAGCCCACAATAATGCTTCTAAAATTGTTACACAGATTCAAAGTTTACTTTTTCAAATACAATCCACTGAATTTGTCTTTAATGTTCTCCAAGCATTTTGTATTTCAAATGTCAGAGTTTGGCCACAGGACCGAGTTTGAGCGTTCACCTGAACACCAAGAAACCAGTGAGGGCCTGGGTGCAGCAGGCTCTGGTTTTGACCAGTGGTGCACGGAACCCTTAAAATGGGACGTAAACACCATGGCAAGTCATCCTGACCTAAAGGGAGCTGCTTGCCCGTCGTCCAGGAACAGGCTGAGCTGAGCAGCACAAGGGAAAGATTCAGAGATTTTGTGTTAAGGAAATAAGTTTTAGAAAAAAATAAAAATCAGCAAAATCAAAAACTTCTTATCTTAACACTGTTTAAGTTGGCATTCCTATAGCAAATCTTGATGTATTTGGTGATGGAGCGACTCATCCTGGAGGTCATCTCCAGGCATGGAGAGGAAAAGAAGGTTATCAGAAGCAGTCAGCATGGATTCACCAAGGGGAGATCATGCGTGACCAACCTGATAGCCTTCTGTGATGGGGTGACTGGCTGGGTCAATGAGGGGAGAGCAGGGGATGTTGTTTACCTTGACTCCAGCAAGGCATTCGACACTGTCTCCCATAACATCCTCACAGCCAAGCTAAGGAAGTGTGGGTGGGATGAGAAGACAGTGAGGGGGATGGAGAACTGGCTCAACAACAGGACCCAGAGAGTTGTCATCAATGGGGCAGAGTCTGGCTGGAGGCCGGTGACCAGTGGAGTCCCCCAGGGTCTGTACTGGGTCCAGTCCTGTTCAACACATCCATCAGTGACCTGGATGAAGGGATGGAGGGTAGCCTCAGCAAGTTCACCGATGGCCCCAAGCTGGGAGGAGCGGCTGATAACGCCAGAAGGCTGTGCTGCCATCCAGCGAGCCCTGGGCAGGCTGGAGAGCTGGGCCGAGGGGAACCTCATGGGATTCACCAGGAGCAAGGGCAAGGTGCTGCCCCTGGGGAGGAACAGCCCCCGGCACCAGCACAGGCTGGGGCTGCCCTGCTGGGAAGCGGCTCTGCTGAGAAGGCCCTGGCAGTGCTGGTGGGCAGCCAGTGCCCCTGAGCCAGCGCTGGGCCCTCGGGGCCAAGAAGGGCAGCGGTGTCCTGGGCTGCATGGACAGGAGTGTGGGCAGCAGGGCGAGGGAGGCCATCCTGCCCCTCTGCTCTGCCCTGGGGAGGCCGCAGCTGGGGTGCTGTGTCCAGTGCTGGGCCCCCAGTGCCAGAAGGACAGGGAGCTGCTGGAGCAAGGCCAGCGCAGAGCCACAAGGATGCTCAGGGGATGGAGCATCTCCCTGGGGAGGAAAGGCTGAGAGACCTGGGCTTGTTCAGCCTGGAGAAGAGAAGGCTGAGGGGGATCTCCTCAGGGCTTATCAGTAGCTGAAGGGCGGGTGTCAGGAGGGTGGGACTGGGCTCTTCTCAGCGGTGCCCGACGACAGGACAAGGGGCACCGGGCACAAGCTGGAACACGGGAAGTTCCACTGAAATCTGAGGCAAAACCCCTTTGCTGTGCGGGTGCCAGAGCAGCGGCCCAGGCTGCCCAGAGAGGCTGTGGAGTCTCCTTCCCTGGAGCCATTCCCACCCCGCCTGGACGCGGTCCTGTGCCCCTGCTCTGGGGGTGCTGCTCACGCAGGGGCTGGACGGGGGCAGCTCCGGAGGGCCCTGCCAGCCCCCGCCGCGCTGGGATGCTGTATTTGATAACAATTTCTACATCTCAGACACTCATGTAAAAGTATTTTTCACAGCAAAATCTTCATGGTCCTCCAAAAGTGAGCTCCATCCAATATTTAAACTTCCAGTGCTTTGCTGTTGCTTTTCACATTCTAATTAGTTCTTCTGTTACTAACAAAGTCCTAATTCATTTAGCATTGATGCTAAGCTCCCAACAGCACAGCCTCAGGTCTAATAATTCCCAGCAGGAAAAGTTAATTGAACAGCCTTCTGGCTGAGACAACATTTGATTTTCCTTTTTTAAAACCCATCAGCATCTGCAGGTGTTTTGGCCACTTTCTGGGAACAAGTAAAGGGAAAAGTGCTTCCATTTCAGAGAGACACATTATCTCTGATGAAGAACAACTTGTAAAAAGCTTGCCATTTTACAAGAGGGGGAAGTAAGGAAAAGTGTGATAATGATAGTCTGGTAACCTGTAGGCTGTTCAAATAGATTGGATGTTATCGGTCAAAAGAAGTAAGCTCAATAGAAGCAAAGGAAGAGTAGTGGGGAAAAAAATAACTGCACCTGGAAACAGATGAAGACAAAATGAAAATTCACTACACTGAAAACCACATAGATCTTGTTAAACTCTGAAAAATGGTTACTCCTGCTGCATCTTTTATTTAACATCAACTCAAAGCTGACGATATCAATTCCACTTGCCAACAGATAGACACCCATATAAACGATGCCCATGCAGTGACCTAGAGGCAAGACAACAAATTCAGAGGTGATGACGTGAGATAACAAAGAGCAATTAGCGCAGTTCGGTGACGTGCTGCCCGATATGCTTCTGGTGGGTGCATTGCAGGATTGTCTTGGAGAGCAATACATGGTTTTTGGAGGGTCACATAATGGAGTTGATCATTACTCCCAGCGGAGAGCAAATAGTCTTGATCATTATGCTGAGAAAGTTCAGTTGCAGCAACATTTAAGAAGCACATTTGAAGTTTCCCATGTGTAAGTAGGAGATATTTTTTCGCTGAGGATGTTAGAGATGCAAACTGGAAAGGCACGGTACTCTTCTGCCGTACAGAGGAACTACCTAAGAAGCAACTGTTTACTTTTCCCCCACCTCTTCCCTTGCCTTAGTTTACAGGCTTGGATCACTTAGATCCTAACCCCCACCCCAAAAAAATTCCACTTAGTTTTTGGTGGCAACAGTGGATAGTCAAGATAGCCTTTGCCATGAGAATTTCACCTTATTTACCTACAGAGTAAATAGCATGAGGTACCTCGGGGGTCCCACACAACATACACCATGCAGATGGGGCTCTTTCCATCCCCACCCGGGACATGGGACCACCGAGGCGATCCCCACGGCTCCACCTGTCAAACAAGGCGCATCCTCAGGGCAGAGGAGCTCCATCCTTGCAGGACCACCTGCCTCAAAGCTAGCTTGTAAAACAGCTCAGATCCCTGTGGCATCGTGAGGCTTCAGCCATTGCCCAGCACGCACGCACCCATACCGAGCTCTTTGGGGTACCAGAGGGCTTATCTTAGATGTTTAGACTACTCGTCTCTGCCCTCAGACTCAAAATGAAAAATGCCTGACTTATTCTTGGTATTTATTTTTCATCTCTAAGTATCTTCTGTTTTGTCATAAGATAAATTCCACATTAGACTCCATTTCAAAGCTTTGCATCTTCAGGGGAATGTATGAGATTACATGTTTTTCCTAAGAAAAACAGAAACTGCTTAAGAATTCAATTAACTTGTGAAACTTACTGTCATTAGAGATGATCAAATATAGAAATGAAAAGATTCAAATAAATGCATAGATCGTCACGTAACCAAGAAAAGCCTTCTCAAAGCGCATGAAGCACGCAGTACATCCTGTAACTGTCAGGACACACACTTATATGGTGCCAAAGCAGATTTACGTACGTGATCTTGTTTCTGGTATTTTCCAGAGGTTTTTTTTCTGCCAGCCCACGCAACCCAAGCCCATAATGCCCCAGGTGCTCCGTGGCCAGGCTTGCTCCCACCCAAATCGTGCTGCTTTCAGCAGGGACTTCAAAACCAAGATGCTCCTGCAGCATGTTTTTATGTCAGATGACCAAATTCTAATAAAAAAAACCTGTTCCCAGCCAGAATTCTCATGACTGGCTCCGACATCAAAACAACAGGCTGTTCTTGTCCATGTTTACTTTTTCCTTTGATTCAGATTTGATTTTATTGCTCACAAGAAGTGCCAAATGGATTCCTGAGCAGATGCAGGAGTGCTGCCTGGTCCTGGAACAGAAACACGCAGAGGAAATTGAAGAACGCAGCTTTCCTCCAGGTTTTTAACAGAGAAAGCTGCGTTCAGTACGCAGATAGTGTGTTTCCATGGTCCATCCATCCTTGGGTCTTTCCATGTACAAAAGTGCCAGCAGACACAGTGAAGGACAGTTAAACCAAGATAATTAATTGACAACTTTTGACATTACACATAACTTGGGTTATTACAAGAGTAAAAAGCAGCAGTTTCATCTAGTAATATCTTCCTAACAGATGTTAATACCCGGAACCTCAGGGGAAATCCTAAAGAAGTCACATGCAAAGTTACCCAAATTTGAGAATTCAACAGATTTGGGCTAAAGCTGTCGGTCCACAAAATTCAGAGTCAGCCAAATTACATCAGGTAGAGCCCATATGTTAGGACAGATTTACGCAAGGATTGATTCACCTCCCAACATTTGTCCTGCATCCTAGAAGTTTGTTGTCAGAAGAGTAACCTCATCTCCCTCGCCTACATCCTGATGCTCGTTGTGCGTTCCCCCATGATCCTTCAAGGGACACCACGGTGCCCAGTCCCCAGGAGGGCACAGCCAAGAGCTGCGCTGCTGCAGAGCAGACAGGAGACTAGCCACTAGAGATGACTAGTGACAAGGTTTGCTTGGTTATAAAGCTATAAGGCACCCACAGGTTCTCCCCTACCCCATTTTGCTGCCAGCTGGGGCACGGGCAGTCACAAGAGCAGAGCGTGAACTTGGACCCCCTTCAGATGGGCAGACATGTCCATCGACAGTTCGCCAGCTTTACAGCTTTCCCTCTCTAGTTTTGAGCAGCGTGTTTAGGGGAGGAAACAAAGCCTCTGGGAGTGTTCTCATGATTTAGGCTTTGTCTGGAAACCTGGTAAGGCTCACATTTTCCTGTTTTAATGAGCACAAGAGATACCTGCTACCCACATAGACCAAGCAGGTAGATTAAGCACTATGTCCCCTCAGTCAAGGAAAATTGACACTGCTAAGGCTCAAAGCATCCATCTCAAATTACTTTGTGAATCATTCCCCCTTCTGGAAAAGAGAAAAGTGCAGCAACTATGCAGCTATTTTCTGTTTATTTTCTTATCATTTCACCATTGCCACCTGCTGTGCAATATTTTATGCTCCATTTCTTCCAGTGAGGCTATTTCTAGGTGAAAAAAGTAATTTATTTTGTTCAGGTATCCTGGTTCCAGCTGGGATAGAGTTAATTTTCCTCCTAGTAGCTGGTACAGTGCTGTGTTTTGGGGTTAGCATGAGAACAGTGTGATAACACACTGATGTTTTAGTATAAGCACTGCTCAATGACAACTAAGTCAAGGACTTTTCTGGCTTCCCGTGCTTTATCAACAAGGGGGCACAGCCAGGACAACCGACCCCAACCAGCCAAAGGGCTATTCCATACCATATAGCATCATGCCCAGTATGTAAACTGGGGGGAGCCGGCCACGGGCAGTGAGCACTGCTCAGGGACTGGCTGAGCATCGGTTAGTGGGTGGTGAGCAATTGCGTTGCTTGTTTTTCCTGGGTTTTGTTTCTCTTTTTATCATTTTCCTTTTCATTACAATATATTATTTTACCTCAATCATTATTATTTACCTCAATCATTATCTCAACCCTCTTCCAATTCTCTCCCCACCCCATGGCGGGGGGAGCAGGTTGCAGGGAGGGTGAGCAAGCAGCCGTGTGATGCTTAATTACTGGCTGGGGTTAAACCACATCATCAGCTATGGGAGGTATTTATGGATTGGTCTGCAGTGACAGAGACCTAGGAAATCTGAAGAACAGGAACACTAGTCTAGCACAAGGGACATCAGCCTTCGAGGCAGAACAAACTTTAAGGAGGCTATAACCATTCTCACTCCCTCACTATAAGAACAGGGATCTTCTGCGTAGATTGTAAGGAAACAGCACGGAAGAACGAGACTTATGTGAAGAGCATGCTTTAATCTGTAGCTATTCCAGAACAGGGTCTTTAAAAGATGCGACCAGCCCAGGGTGTTTCTCTGGCCCACGACCAGCTGCAGCCGTGGGCTGGTTTTCCCTTTTTGGTGGGAGCAGGACTGGCGGTTGAAAGATTTTCTCCTGCTGCTACATGGAGCAAAGCTCCAGGCCTGCACTGACTTTCTTTCGTTTCCAGCCCTAGTGATGAATCTAATGCCTGAAGCCCAATTTTCTTCCTCTTTGGACTCCTACCAAAACAAACCCCAGAAAGCCTGTCACTGTCTTTATAACTTCAGAAGAATTATTACAGCAGCTGCTAACTATTCTGGGACACAGATATAGTTCCTCAAAACTACACATTCATCTTTACAAGAGAAACCTAATGATTTTCCCCCCTCAAGCGAATATTAGCCTCAAAGATTCAGAAGCATATTTTATTCAACAATACTACTGTGAACAAGATCACCCCCACTCATCGCACTTCACACTGCTAAAAATAGAGGCTGTAGAGGCACCCCATCTCTGGGATGGCATTATTAGACAAGTCCACTCCTGCTCATCACGCTAATGCGGATGCCCCCCACAACAGTGCACAGCACAAGCGTGATGCAGAGGAAGGGAGTCTCGCCCTTGGCACGATGTTTTGACAGAGCAGCAGATGAACTGTCTCTCCTTCGCAGTCATTTAATTGAATCCCTGAAAGAGGACAGATTTTTCTCTCCACATACTTCCTTGTCAAGGACCACATTGTCATAAACATTTGTACATACGTCTCTGGAGACAATGGTATTCTGAGTAATAAGAGACAATTTTACTGACTAATTGCTGATGCTCTGACATTCACTCCAGTTTCTCCAGTTGCTGCCTCTTCCAGGATGCAGTAGCTGACAGCGCAGCAACAAAAGACTTAGGTGAACGAGACAAGCAATTTCTAATACCTTTTTATGGGCACACCTGATGCTCAAACTAGTCACCATCCCCTTCTGCTTGCACCAGGGAAGGCTGTGCAGGAGCACCAGGGGCTTTGACATACTGCAGTTACCCAACCCCTGCCTAGAACAGCCCAGGGAAGTAGTCAGTATTGACTACCGGATGAAGATTGTTATTTAGGCAGGAATAACAAAAATAGTCAGAGTCTTACCTTACCTTTCTGGTACTCTAATCGCAGGCTCCAAGTCCTAGCTTTCCTGGCTAACCCGAGGGAGAAGTGCTCACGCCAACCCTGGCACTCAAAGGGCTGAAAGCAAAGCCCGCTGGTTTGCAGTAGACTTGGAAGCAAAGGATCCCCAAAACCTTCCTTTTGGCCCAGCTCAGCCAGAACTAATACGAAAAGGCTCTGGACAAGGTATTGAGCCCTCAAAAAAAGAATCACTGTAAATTCACTTCAGATAAAATTAAGGGTATGATTTACAGTGAACATGTGAAGTGAGCCTAGCTGAAAAGTTTACATTCATACCTTAAAACAATTTAGCTCACAGCAGGCGAGAGCTAATGCTTGAAATCAAAGCAGGTGAAGGCAGGGGCTTCACTGCCTACATACCAAAGTGATAAAGAAGGGATCACTTGAGGTAACTCAAGTAGGGTGAAATAGATAGGTGATATAGGATTTGACATACCCAGGTTTTACTGAAGAGAAACTTATCCTCAGGAACTGATACTTTCCGTGGTGTACTTAGTTCCTCCTTCTGCTAGCAACCAAGCAACAACCTCCAATATATTGAACCAAATGAAATGTTGCAGTGCAACACCCCGAGACCAGGTTTTTTCCCCCCCCAACTTTTGCCTATAAGGACAATCTTTTATTTTGTACAATTCCATCATTTTTGCTGTCCTTTGTGACCTAAAGTTAGCTAAAACAAACACAACCCTTTATGCCTTCCCCTTGCTTTTTCTTCGGACTGCTATGAACATTTAAAGGTCACTTATAGCTGTGTTGTAGAAATAACACAACGCTCCAGCTTTCCCTCCCCTTTGTCACATGCCTGACATTTCTCAGATGGATTTTGTCTTTTGTGCCCTCCGTTCATCTGCTTCGCCGTGTTGTCTCCTTTGGTGAGGCAACCTGCGTGTTAAGCCAAAGCACTTCCCCAGGGGTGGTCGCAGTGATCTTTGCTGGCACTGAAGGAGCAGCTCTGGAGGAGTCAAAGTGCCTGTTTTGCTGAGCCACCAGGCAGCAAAGTACCAGAGAAATGACAAAACCCTCTTGGAAGGTCATTGAAATGCCTCGGGTAGCACACCGGTGAGACTAGGAATAAGCAACCGCCACCAGCGGGGTCAGCAGGAACCGTGCACGCTGAGCTCGTGGTGGGGTCCTGCAGAACACGCCACAGCTCACCAGCACCTCCGTCCCCACCGTTATCCTCCAGCAGGTTCCTGGCCAGCCTTTAGTCTCAGCACACACACAGAGAGCAGGTAATCAACCTTCTGGCATCCTCTCAGCTTTCCTCGTGAAGGACCCATTTTTGATGCTGCTTTTGCCGTGAGTGGGACAGTTGCAGATGTCTCTGGGTGCCGATAGGGATATTCCTGCTGTCTCAGGTATCCTTTATAAGCAGCCCTGCTCTAAAGAGAAACCCAGTCTTTAAGGAAGAATGACATTTTTGACAGAGTGTTTTGGTTTTTTTTAAAGGTACTCAAGTGGTTTTATCTTCATTCTTACACAAAAGGAAAGAAGGTTTTAAAACCTAGGTAGTCATTGTGAAACTGCATCACTGTCCTTCAGCCAAAGCCACATTTTACCCTTACCTGTGGGCACAAACAACTCTTACAGACCCTTTAACGCACACTTAAACAGCTCCCACCACCTCCTCCCACCCATCATTCTTTTCTTCTGTTCCTTGGTTTTGAAATATGGTTGCTTTATGTTGCAAGCATAGCAAGGATAAATGCCGAGTTCATTTTCTGAGGGAGATAGTGCAAAACCAACATCGAGAAGTTACTTCTGTGCTGCAGGAACCGGGCTGGCTTACATTTTCAGAGACTCGGAAAGAATGTAATTCAACAAACAGAACTGGGAAGTTTCCCACCACTGCCTTGACCCACAACTGATCAAACAGCTCGGTCTCACTCTGCTCCAGCTTTCCCTAGCTCAAAATGGGCACAGCCATCTATCCCACAAGGGTTTGCAAACCCAAAGAGTATTTTTAACTTAGTGTCAAGTATAACGTCCCTGTCAGTGGCTCACATAGCAGCAATACCAGCTTTCCTTGGATGGAAAGAAAGCAAAGAGAAGTTTGATTTGGATGGAGCAGACGAGAACAGCAATTAACCATTCATCTGCAATGGCCTACCTAGAAGAAACGTTCTTTTTCCTAGCCTAGGAAAGAACACAGTAATGACCAGCCCTGCAACCTTTTCATACTGCCTTTTCACACCACCATGTTACTTCTGGGATGTTCGTCTTGGAAAGCAGCCCGAGATGGATGACATGCTGTCTGCAGGAGTCGGGCATGACCTGAGGAGAGCAGAAGGGAGACAAATCCCCCGTACCGCTGGCCATCAAGCTGTAGGGTTTGACAACAGCAGAACATCAGGCACAATTTTATGTCTGTCAGCTCATCATCCACAGGCTTGGTCACGAATGTATTCAGGGGGGAAAGACAGTTCAAGAGCTCTCTGCCTTTTAAGATCCTTGCAGGATTTAAACCATTTCCACTGAGACCAACACAAGCAACCCTTCTTCAGCTTATTTTTAAACCGCTCTGTCAGTACACGCTAACTTGACACTTGTGTTTCCAGACAGTAAGGAACATCAAATTGAAGCAAACACAGAATTTTTTAAATTGGAAGCTAATACAAATCCCACATCTCCAGCGATGAGCAGTTAGCTCTCCACAGCTTCCCTAACACAAAGTAAGGGGGAAAGCAAGTCTTGTCTCACCTTTTAAACTCAAAGCAGAGATATTTAGCACAACCAAGTGACATATGGAGTGGTTTGCCACAGCAGGCTGGAGTCAAGCACAGCAGCTGGATATTAAAAAGAGCAAGCTAATTTTGCAGATGATAATGAAGCATGTATTTATGCATGATAAAATGCAATTAATTGAAAAATTACCTCGTGCTTTAGTGTGATAACTTATTGCTGTAAGGATGAAGAATGAAATTTTACTGATAATTCACTGGTTAAGTGGTCATTGCTGGAAACGGGTAACCACGTACAGTCTGCTCTTTGGGACACGCACCAGCCTTCCTGCTCTAGGGATAGGAAAACATGGATTAAAGGGCCAAACGTCAGGTGAGGGACAGGGGAAGCACTTGCACTGTGTGCTTGTGTAGACTCTGGCCCCTCACCTACGCTGCTCTGGCTAGTGGCAGATACAGTGACCCATAGCTCAGCCAGAGTAAAGAGGAACTGCTTCACTACCTTCAGTCAAACTACACGAGATGACGATCTAGCCATGTGTTTTTTGCTTAAAAACCAATAACGTGCTTAACTCATCCATACAAAACTGCATATAGCTGGTGTATGCAAGGCTGTTATCGTTACTGCTATACAAACCTCATCTGCTCCAGCCCTCCTGTGGCTCTGGCAGGCAGTGAGGTGCTACCACTTGCCCAAGTCCCCGTTCCTCAGAAATATGGATGTTAGAATAGCTTGGATAGCAGGCCCAGGGGCATACTGAGCAATACTAATTAGTAATAAACAGTACTAGCACAAAGAGTGCTGACCTCTTACAGGGCTGAGTGAAGAGAGCCATGAAGTGAATCTGATGATTCCCAGCAAGTTTAATGGGATTCACATCAGTCCCAATCTGAAAAAAAAGTTATCCAAATGTCATTGAAACAATGATAATCTGCTTATGCTGTCCTCCGAGTAACAAATCAAAAATAAGACACTAACCTATACAGGGCTGTTTTCCTCTGTGTATTTTGGCTTCCATGGTGTTATCTTCACTTTACTCAAGATAGTATCTAGAAAGTAACCAACTGCCTATTTGTCATAGGCACCCATGAGTTGCTTGGATATTAGTCAAATTTTCAGCACAGCTTTGTAGCAAGGAGGTTTTGCAATATTTTGCCTTCATTAAAGAGCACAGTTTCCCTTCTACTCCTTTCCTTCCCCCATGCAGGCTAAGTAGTAGTTCACTGGACATCTTTGACATGCAAATATACTAATATCAATTTTTTTGATTTCTGAAGTTCATCAAGCATTTGGATGAAAACAAAAATTAGTTTTCCTTCAGATCTCTATACTTCCATTTGTCCCCAGAGAGGCAGTCCATCTGCCCAGGCTGTGCCAGGTCTGAGAGGCACAGGAGCGCTGCACGCTCCGGCACAACTCCTGGGAACAGCAGCAAAGAGAGCGTGTTCCTCAGCAACTCTCCCAACACCTCCCTTCAAATCAGCTTTCTGCATTTTCACCACAGTATTACCGATTCCCCAGGAACTACTTGGGAATAGCAAATACCCATTTGCAGGAAAACGATCGCCTTTTTGACCACCACCACCCAACCCCAAGAACAGGACATGCTGCTGAAGGCAAGAGCAAGCCAATTCCTTCCTGAGCTCTTATGCTGATGTGATCTGTCACTGAAAATCCCTCCAGTTCCACTGTGTACAACCCACAGCCTCTTATGGTATTTTGCTATTCAGCATTAAATTGCACATGTTCTCCCTCCTGGTAAGATGAGGAATTCTACATTTTTCAGGGAAATAAGCTACCAGAGATAGATGACAGTGTTCTTCCACATACTGCTGTTAGAGGAATAATCGTCAAGATGCACTTGGGATAAGAAATGCTAATTAACTCTAGAGATGGCTGCTTCCTTTGATGTTTTCTTCTTCATTAAGGTGCTGAAAATGCTTAATGTTTGTGAAGCACTTGAATTATTACCATTTGTAGGCATTAAACCAAACACATGCATTTCCGCAGACCTTAAATTTCTCATCAACTAGCCTGGAGATCTCCAATAATTCTTCCATGTCATAAACAAAACTACAAGTAGGTCCTTCGTTCTAAAGGGCATTTGCCTGAAACCCAGGTTCCAGTTAAAGCCTTGGTCTGTTCCTTCTCCATTTGAAGTCACAACTCCCTGCGATATCACAGCTGGTTACTGCAGAGATTAATTCTGTGCCCCAGGCGCTGAACTTGCAGTATGCTGATGGGAAGTATCCGAGAGCAGTGGGAGCTTAAGATCAGTCATACAAATATTACGTGATCTAAAGGCTGGCAACATGTGGAGGTCCAGGGAATCTAATGAAATCAAGATTAACATCTTTCCTTTTTATGATGAGGAAAGGAAAGGCAAGTGTTGGATAGTTTCATTTTTAAAAGAAAAGCATTGCTCAGATAAAGACCGAGTCCTCCCCAAATAGAAAGCAAACTACAGCCCTGTAAGTATTTCCATTGGAGGCAGGAAAGACAACCCATCGACTGAAGTGGCGCTAAGTCAGATACACGTTTGTGGAGCAGATTCCACAGGCTGTTAGCAACCTGCAGATGACCCACGTGGGATGCCCGAGTAGCATCTATGCTCTGACAGAATTCAAGAGAAGCATGAGGAAATCTCAGGAGACCTTTTGCTTCCTGCAGAGAGGAGCAGCACCATCATGCCCGCACCCTCAGGTCTGCCAGCTGAAAGCCCTTGTGTGGTACAGTCAACCAGGTTTTGCTGCCATTAAAGAGCCAAAGGGAAACATCTTTATAAACCCCTGAGGGCAGGAAAGTTGGTTGTAATGGGTAAGCAACAAAATGACACCTCTTATTTCCCTGTACTTGCATGTACCTGGTGCCCAGGAAGGGCACTGGAGAGTTGTAGCTTGTTGAGTGAAGAATACAATAGGCCAGAACTAACAAAAGTGTCCATGCATTTAGTTAGAGAAATGCAGAATGCTGTACAAGCCCTTGTAGAAGGGAGTTTATCTTGACTGGAGGCTGAAGCGGCCGATTGAAGCGAGTCCTCTCATCACCAGCTAAAGCATTTGCTATATCTGCATTCCTCACTTCACTATTCTGGGATAGGAATCTTTGACAGACCTCAATCTCTCCCAGGTATAAAGGAAGAGACAACAAAAAGTTACAAGCTAATGGAACGTGAAAAATCATTTTTGCCAGCCAGAATTGCATTACCTTGAACGGTTAAGTTGTTACCTAATAAAACATGCTAAGAGACTTCCTTGGACATGCTATTACTTAAATAACTTTCCTGTAAGTGTAAATTGACAGCATGCTCAGATATTGGGATTCCTTTTTTGATGCTTTGTGCATTTCCTAAAAAATATTTTATACTCCATAGTGAACTGTTTTGTATGAGGACACCCCATTTTGGAGAAACATGTGCTGAATTAGCCTCCAGTTTTATGTTTTGGAACATCAAATCTCATTTCACGGACTCAGTCCATTACAGAGGCACACCCATTTGTGAAGCCGGCAACATAAAGATAAAACAATATTTCACTGCCAGTTAAATAGCAGAAATAAAGAAATTCTGTATCAAGAGAACCACCTTGAAGCATACCTTCACTGAAGACTTTGACATGCATTTTTTAAATTATTTGCTTCATTATAAGCTACACATCAATATTTAAATTTCTGCAAATAAGTAGAAAGAAATCATGCATGGAAACTAAGGAGCACATTGTGAAAGCTATGCGTGTCTTTGCTGTAAAGGCAATTAATATTCATGTGTGACCTCTTAACACAGACCAAATCCTCATGCACAGAAATCACAGCATCAGTATGGAATAATACCACTCACAATAGCCGCGACCTGCTGTCGAGTGCTGGAAATCGGGGGTTGTATGAAGACTTATCCCTTTTGTGCACCTGACCGCCTCGGTCACAAAGCGGTCAGGGACTGTTTGGATTCAACTAAGAAAACGCTCCAAAAACAATCCCTTCCCCTGCAGATCGCTCAGACCGAGGGACTAAAGCGTTGGTTATCAGGGCCTAGCATCTTCACTTGGACAATTGAGCTGGGCCGGTTAAAACGCAGCCTTCAATTGCGGGATTAGCGCTTTGCTCACTCATTTCGGCAGTCAGTTTGTCCTTTACAATGGGGGCTTACAACAAACAGACGTATGGCATCAAGTCATCTTCCAGTTTAAATCCCCGGGTTGTTTGTGCCACCATGCCATATCCCCGTTCTCTACCTAGAGTAGGGGACTGCAGGTTGTAACTGTCTCCCTGATGGAGCAAGAAACCAAGAGCTTTGCTTCGGAGGGGACAGTCTGGGAGCAGAGGTGCAGAAAGGATG